>LIEC01000082.1:0-14174 GCA_001925005.1 Drosera capensis
GCAACCGAGTAAGGACTTTGAGAGTGTGAGTGTTTGGGGAGAACTTGGATGCTTTGTATTGCTTGATTTTGAGTTTCCGAGGATGGTTTGGCCAATGAGCCAAGCCCTCCTTATATACATCTCAATGGAAGGCTCTAGAACCCGATGTCTAGAATCCTCCAACCCTAGGTTTTGCAAGCATGTTCTAGACCCTTCTAGGTAAATAGCTAAGTATTTACAAGTTTGGAGAATTTGCTAGAAGAGTAGAGAACTTTCCGGATTTTGGGCTTAGGATTAGTTTTTCTTGGATCGGGCCATGTTCGGACCCGACTCCAAGCCCATTCCGTGTCACATTGTATGGACCTTCGATTTACCATACATTGAATGAACCAGCCCCCTATCTACTTGATAACTATCTGATCGAACTTAATCCAACATACAATGTAATTTGCATGGCCAAATGTCTCCAACATGGCTTTGAGGGAAAAGTTCTCAATTAATTTCTTGCTGATCAATATCATTAGTTAATATCATTCTCCATATGTCAGGAGAAGTTGGCTTCTTTGTAAGTAGATTTTTTTCTATTTGTAAGATTATGTACATCATCATCCCGACGCTCAATATACGCTCAATATGTGCTTTATCAAATACCTCATCAGTTATACAATATTTTTAAATAAAACAATATTTAATATATATAAACTTTATTTTTAAATCAAATAATATTTGATATCTTATAACTTCCATTGCAACCCTTCGCTCCTATATAGTCACAACAATCTTTCTTCATTTTAGGAGTGATTACTATGAGAAAATGCAGTCTAAGCATCTACAATGTATGAAATTCTTAGCCTCAATTTCCTAAAAATATCTGACAAACTCTAAATTTTGAGATTGAGAATGCAAATTTATATTAGAACGGTGTTTTTTTTTTTCCATCAACATTTGGAGAAGCTCTATATCAAACTCCTATGAGAGTCTCAATATAAAAAGCAGAGCTCATCAATTTTTTTTCCTCTTTCTTGTTTTTAAGGGAATTTGGTTTTGTTTTCTATTTTTTTTATATGTAAATTTTGAATCTGTCATTGTGGACATTATATTTTGAAGCCTTTTATAAATTTTAAGTTTCTCCATTTCTTATTTTTTACGTAAGCATTATTGAGTTTGGAGGCTCATTTTGTGTTCGATCATTGTAGATGCTCTGCAAGCATAATGTTTCATAAAACCACTGGAGCTGAGAAAACCAAAAAAGTAAGAGAAAACGACACTAGAAATAAAAAGATTCCATTAAAATTTTAGAAATCCTACTACCAATGCGTTTCATATCTAGGGTTTGTTTGGTCAGATTTAAAATTGGTCAAAATCAATTTAAAATTGGACAAAGTTAATTTTCGATCATTTATAATGTTTGGGAGTGTGTTGGGCATGCTTTTATTGGCTATTTAAAGCAGTTTTTTGTTTATTCGTAAAAGTAATTTGAAATAATTATTTTTTTCTTAGAAATAGAAATTAATTTTGAGCAAACAAAATGCTTCCCCTGGTTCACAAAACATCCAACGTTTTAACTGAAGATTTGTCGAAACAAACTTTGATCAAACATTGATTTATGCGAATTTGTCGAAAAACATCAATTACTATATAAATTATGTATTTTTATGTAATGATGATTGTGGGATGAATATACATTATTAATTACAAGAACAAAGTTTATTTTTAAATGCATGTTGAATAAGGACTTTAGTATAGTGTTGTACTTTCTTTTATGAGACGAAAATAGTAATTTAAAATTATTACTCCCTTTGTAATAAAATTTTTACAACAAATTTAGGAGTATATTGGATTTTGATCATTTTATAAATTTATCCTTGTAAGAGAAAAAAATGAAAGGTGGGAAAAAAAATGATAGTGAGGTAGTGATATGATATGAAGTAAGGAAAGAATTATAATTTTGTTAACAAAATATTTTCAATTGGGGAAAGATTGTAAAACGATTTGGGACATCCAGATTTGATAAAACGATGTAAAAATTATAAGAAAGAGGGATTATTTTACTAAATGTTTAAAACAATTCATAATATAATTAGATTCAAATACATACAACTTATGATTATCAGTTACTCCCTCGGTTTCATAAAATTATAACGAATTAATTATGCACTTATATCGAGATAAATTTTGACCCATCTTGCGGAATTATCAAATGATGTTTTTCATAAAATTTTAATAAAATATTAATTATAGGTTTTTCGTTGTGTAGTATAACCTGGATTTAAAAAAATTTCATTTTTATGTCTTATAATGATAAAGCTGTCTCTGTCTTATGAAAATTATAACGAATTAACTGTGTATATATGTCGAGATGAATTTTAATCCGTCTCGTATGACGATTAAATAATATTTTCTTTAAAATATTAATAATAATTTTTTATTGTGTAATATAATCAGGATTTTTAAAAAATTATTTTTATGTCATCTAATGATAATACAAAAATAATCAAAAAATATAAAATAATATTAAAAATTAAATTGATATAATTTTCATGTAATTAAAAAAAATATAAAACACCTAAGTATTTTCTATCCGTTCACCCAAATGGGTCTATGACTTACGGCTGTCCCGACGTGCTTAATCAAGGAGTTGAAATCTCACAGTAACTTGTTAATGAAAAATTGACCAAAATTGAACATGTCCCAATAGAGCGTTTGGATCCGACCCAAAAATGGCACTTTGACGAATGAAGAATGCAAAGAAAATTCAGCACGATGAAGATGATCCAATGGCATTCCTCGAGTATCTCTCCTTTTCTCTTCTCTTCTCTTCTCTTCTCTGTCTAGCCTACGCTGATTACTAGTTTAACGACAATAACCACAAACCCACCTATTATTTCGCTACACTTGCCTAACTCTTGTCGACCCTCATTTTCTCAAACCTCATTTTTCTCGCATCACATTGATTTTGATTCCGTTTCCTCATGTGAGTCAATCGAATCTACCCATTTTTGTTTATAGTTGTTTGTTTGTGTTTTTTGTGATGATTTGTTAGTTTGGTGTGGTTTTGGGGTTGATTTGGGAGATGGGTTTGTTGTCTGATCAACAATGGGGGGAAATTTGGGAGTTGGTCGTGTTTTTTTGGGTTGGTTTTGGTGAAAGTGGATCTGGGTTTTGTGGAGATATGTATTTGGGGATCTGGGTAGTGATCGATTGTTTGATTCTCTGTGGGGAATGGTGGATTGATGGATCGGGATCTCTGTGATTTGTGATGGATCTTGATGATTGAGTTATTGGGGATAAAGTGGAATGGTGTGTTTTTTGCTTGTGTAAGGTTGCGTGCATCTCGTTCTCCCGAGATCCTTGACTGAAAAACTGAATTCGTGGTGGCGTGTTTCTGCTTGTGTAAGACCACGTACATCACGCCATCTCAGACCCTATCCTTGACCGGAAAAGTTAATTGGTGTCGTTGTGTTTTTGCTTGTGTCCTGTTGGTAGATCATTGTATCAGGATGAGATCAGAGAGTTGATGGTACGGGTGAGATGGTTATGAGGAACGCTTTCCGGTATGTTAGGTCTGGTATGTGTAGCACTCTTTGTGACACTGGGTTATGATTACTTTTGTTTAAAGCATGTTTTGGTAAGTTATTTTTTATGTGTAGAAGGAAAGGGAGCTTAGATAACCCGGTAACTAGGGGATATTGCATCAAGGCTTTGTAAGATAAGATTCGGAGCTGCATTTATAGATCCATTGTTTTGTGTTTATGTGGTTGTTTCGTTTGAATCTCATCTTTGAATTCGTGTTCACATGGTCGAGATGATTTGTTATGCTAAGTTCCCACGTTAATTTTGTTGTGGAATGCTTTGAGTGCATTTTCTGTTGCCTCTAGCTCTTTAGCTTTGCTCTGCTGCTGCCTTACAAGTCAGCTTTTCGTAGTGCTCTTTAATTCTGTGAGTTTCTGTAGTGAGTAATATGGGTATGATGGTATCGGGGCAATTCAAAGCGAGCATTGTATTTGTATGTTGAATCTGTTCTCTGATTTGGTTGTGCTTTTGTTTATGTAGAGTTGGTTTCGAGATGTCCTCGTACAAGCCTAAAAATATCCTCATAACTGGGGCTGCTGGATTCATTGCATCCCATGTTGCAAATCGGCTAGTTCGCAGCTATCCGGAGTACAAGATTGTCGTTCTTGATAAGCTTGATTACTGTTCTAACCTGAAAAACCTTCGCCATTCTCAATCTGCCCCAAACTTCAAGTTTGTGAAGGGAGACATAGGCAGTGCTGACCTTGTCAACTATGTGCTCATCACTGAATCAATTGATACTATTATGCACTTTGCGGCACAAACTCATGTGGACAATTCCTTTGGTAATAGTTTTGAGTTCACGAAGAACAATATTTACGGCACGCATGTCCTCCTAGAAGCCTGCAAGGTGACCGGCCAGATTAGGAGGTTCATCCATGTCAGCACGGATGAGGTTTATGGGGAGACAGATGAGGATGCCGTCGTGGGTAACCATGAGGCTTCTCAGCTCCTCCCTACGAACCCTTACTCTGCAACGAAAGCTGGGGCGGAAATGCTTGTTATGGCATATGGTCGCTCCTATGGCCTTCCTGTTATTACCACCCGTGGGAATAATGTCTATGGTCCCAATCAGTATCCTGAAAAGCTCATCCCGAAATTTATTCTTTTGGCCATGATGGGAAAACCTCTTCCCATTCATGGAGACGGATCGAATGTGAGAAGTTACCTCTACTGTGAAGATGTTGCTGAGGCTTTCGAGGTTGTACTTCACAAGGGAGAAGTTGGCCATGTTTACAACATTGGTACAAAGAAGGAAAAGGGAGTGATTGATGTGGCCAGAGATGTTTGCAAACTTTTCTCGATCGACCCAGAATCAGTTATCAAGTTTGTAGAGAACAGGCCATTCAATGATCAGAGATACTTCCTCGACGATCAGAAGCTGAAGAACCTTGGATGGTCTGAGCGTACTACCTGGGAAGAGGGGCTGAAGAAAACTATGGAATGGTACACCAGTAACCCTGATTGGTGGGGCGATGTTGCCGGTGCTCTAGTCCCTCATCCGAGGATGCTCATGATACCCGGTATCGAAAGACACTACGATGGGGCAGAGAGTAACGACTCTGGAGCCGCACCTTACTCCAATACTCAGACTGGAATGGTGGTTCACGTGCCCAAGAGCGGTAATTCACCTCGCAAACCAGCCTTCAAGTTCTTGATCTATGGGAGGACAGGCTGGATAGGGGGTTTACTTGGCAAATTATGCGAGAAACAAGGTATTCCCTATGAGTATGGAAGGGGGCGTTTGGAGGATAGATCGTCTCTTTTGGCGGATATCCTGAATGTCAGGCCTACCCATGTCTTCAACGCTGCTGGACTAACTGGTAGGCCAAATGTCGACTGGTGTGAATCTCATAAAACAGAAACAATTCGAACCAATGTGGCCGGTACGCTGATGTTAGCTGATATTTGCAAACAACATGGTCTGCTTATGATAAACTATGCAACTGGGTGCATATTTGAGTATGATGCTGAGCATCCTATGTGCTCTGGAATTGGTTTCAAGGAGGAAGACAAACCGAATTTCATTGGATCTTTCTACTCGAAGACCAAAGCCATGGTAACTCTCAATCTTTTACGGTACTTCTTGCCTGTGCATCATTTCCTGGTCCTTTCTGGTGATATCAGGAGGTCGAATGTGGTTTCATTGGTTATAAAACACTCATGTTGAGGGTGTTTTGGTGTCAGATTAAATCTCAGAAAAAATTCTCTCGGTCTCCTGTAAAAGTCTGTATAATGTTCTCTCCTCTATCGCCTGCTTTCGAGTCGAGAATGTTTGCCGACTGCTTGTAATTTTTGTTGTTTTCTCTCTTTGCTAGGTTGAAGAGCTACTGAAAGAATTTGACAATGTTTGCACCTTGAGGGTCAGAATGCCTATATCTTATGATCTCAACAACCCACGAAATTTCATCACCAAGATATCTCGCTACAACAAGGTCGTCAACATCCCCAACAGCATGACCATCTTGGATGAACTCCTGCCCATTTCCATCAAGATGGCGAAGAGAAACCTCAAGGGTATTTGGAACTTTACAAACCCAGGAGTGGTGAGCCACAACGAGATTCTCGAGATGTACAAGAACTACATCAACCCGGACTTCAAATGGGTCAACTTCACCCTGGAGGAGCAAGCAAAGGTCATTGTGGCACCGAGAAGTAACAACGAGATGGACGCATCAAAGCTGAAGGCAGAATTTCCTGAGCTTCTTCCGATCAAGGAATCGCTCATCAAGTATGTTTTCGAGCCAAACAAGAAGACCAACTATTCTGCTTAGGTTTTTTCCGTTCTCTCCAAAAGGTGATCATACCTTCTAGCAACATTTTAAATCCTACATCATTGGTTCTTAGATCCTCGTTACGATTTTAATAGTCCTGTCAAAGTATAAAATGCGATTCCTTTTGGAGGAAACTTGGAGTGGTAAGTTTCTATAGAGCTGTTATATCATGGAAGTTGCTACCTCGGTATCTATTCTTAACAAAGAACCTGAGAACTCGGGGCATGCTTCTCCCCGGCTACACAACTTGAGTACTTGTAGCACGTTTCTCCTCTGCTAAGGACACATGCGAACCATTTAGAACCGTCAGTTTCAGCAAGTATTCATGGCCGGGATCGGCTTAAAATATTGAAGCCTCGGATCTTCAAGAAATCACCAAAATGTGAGCAATGATAATTCACAGCGCAAGAAAATGATGAGTTACATATTATAAGTTAAATGAAGGTAACATATTACATATGGCTTTGTATCTGAAAGGGTAAAAGGATGCAGCCACTAGACCATAGTGTTTATATGTACATCCTATGCTCGAGTCGCCTAGAGTATGCCAATGCTTCAACGCCCGCAATACAACATCAAGGCATCATTATGAGTATGAAATGTCGGCTAATCTTTTCAAAAATGAAACAACTTCATCGGATGATCCAAGAGTGTAGCGGGCGCTGGTGCGAGTCCTACCAACTGCACAAGAGAAGTAGTTCTCCTTCTTGAGGTCGAGGACGTTCCATGACATCTTCTCAGGAGACGGCCTCATCCCATGCCCGCCATTTTGAGTGGCAATCCTTTTCTCTGGGTTTGGTGATGAACGTGGGGCCTTACCATGTGGTTGTTTTGGTCTGCCTCGGCCTGTTGGGATCTTCAAAGGTGGGCGTCGGTCACCAGGTAACTTTATAGTATCCGATTCTTTGCTCCTGGAGTAACCGATGCTGTCAAGCTCCGGCTCAAAGAATGTGTAGACGTCTTCATCCTGCGAAATCAATAGCGCCAGGCGGAGTTGGATATTTCCGTAGCTTAAAACTGGAATAAGATATATGCATAATTGAAGAGAAAGCAGCAATCTTATTTTCTTCTGTGATTACAGTTTCTATCCCGGCTTGGATTAGGCAATACGACTACCTCTTTAGTTGGGATAGGCGTGAGTTGCTAAATCAACATATTCACGTAAACGCAGTAGCAATTTTCTTCGTTGAATTTGATTCTCTTCATATGCTGTCTAACTCAAATCAAATAATCCTCTCATGATAACTTTAATCCAAGAAACTCCTAAAACCGTGTTTATGTTGTCTACTGGCCTTCTAGAGTTACCTCAACATCGACGTAACCTCCCAATAACCTCGACTACACCCTATCCTTTCAGCGTATGAGTCTTCTCTACCCGCTTCAAAAGCACATACGAAACCTGGTCTAAAAAAGCCTAAATACGGTAATCCTTGTCACATACTCTTGTTTCAGGCTTTCAGCAAAAAATTACATAATAGCATCAAATATTTTTGAGATTCAGAACATTTTTGCCCACAAGATGAGGTAAGGTTAAAAGCTGAACCTTCTCTAAGAAATGACCAACACAAAGCACATAATCGATTGGCGGTGTCAAGGGTTTGCTGTGAACTATCTCGCCCAAAATGCGATCAATTGCAGCTCCCTGCATCATTAAATTTAACAGTAACGGCAAATAGCAATACACTATTTACATAACTGTTCATATGTTTCAAGGAGAGTATCAGCACAGACAAAGTTACCTTGGTAACACCGACAGCTCGCACTTCAACAGATCGACTACCTTGGACAACATCCACAGATGCATTGGAAATGGGACCGGTCCAAAGATGTTGCAACATGTCCCTTGCTTGAAGCCTACCAAACTCGAAGTCTACAACCACCAAGATGTTAAGTTGTGCATGTGGACAAAGAAACAGGAGGCTTGAAGCAAACAAACTAAAGAGCTAGATCAAGTACCAGCATACTTGTAATTCCAGACAAGGGAAGTCTCACGAAGCTCGCAGTGTGATCGAGGGGTTCGCTCAGTGAAATATTCGAAAACATGCTGCAAGAAGGCATAAGAAAAAATCAAGAGCAGAGCAAGTACAACTTCATATAAGGACTCTAAAAGCTACAGTACAAAAGGAACAGTTGATAAAAAGCCTACTGCTAAACTGGAACAAGTGTCAAGAACGACAAATAAGATGGTATCTCATCACTCAAGAGAAGAATGACGTAAAGGTCTCGCCTAAACTCGAACAACTGACCAAGACACTAGATCCTTGTGACAAGCCTATGACTAACAAAGCAAGGTTGTCTTTCTGAAACTAATAAGATGAAATGGAAAAAAATCACCTTCACACTGCCAACCCATTCCATGTTCAAATGCTCTGGCATTGTTGTCATCCAATCACCTCCAGTATGGCGCAGAAACATTCCATGTTCTGCGGCTAACCACAGGTTGAATTCACCAAAGTTCTGCTCCCGAAATTCAGATAATAAGCCAAGGAAAAAAACACGACTCTCAAAGAAATTTAAAGTGCCAGAGGGAAGCATACTTCGTCTAGTACACTTCTGTCACTTCCACTAAGGATAACAATAGTGGTCTTCAGATCACTGCAAAGAGCTGCCAAGGCATCTCTCACCTCGGGATGCAATTTCAACTCCATTTCCTTTATTTGATCACCACCTCTTCTACCAGGAGTATCCACTGGTTCGGTTAATGCTGCATTGAATCCCTGTAATTCATGATACGACAAAAGGATGTCACGTGTAATCTGAAACAAATTCTAGAAGAACTGGTTTTTTCAACATTCATCCTTCTCCAGCTGCTATCTCTACTCTGGGTGGCTAGGTATCCAAGCTCCGGACTCACACATTGCCTTAACTCAGAGGCAGGAAAAAATGGATACATCCGATGTCCTAGTGTGTGTTGATTATGATACCCGATTATTTTGTCCCAGTGCTCTTCAGATTCATACGGATCAATTTATAGTTCAAAGACTAAAACATGAAATTTACTTTACTACTAGTGCTAAGCATACCAGTATCAATAAGCGATTGGTACATCTCAGAAACTGTTCAGCTGCCTCTTCATATGGAAGCCCGGGGCGTATTTGCTTTATTCTCAACTGGGCTTCGACCACCGTGTCATTCAACTCACTGTAGCAGGAAGTAACTGTTAACTAGGACAAGGGGAACGAATTATAAAAGCAATGTTAGAATTTAAGCAAGCAGCAAATGGCATCCATTCCAAGCATTCAGGCATGGCACGTATGAGCAAATTTGTATGAACATAGGTAGAAGTTGAAGGCGAAATAAATAAAACACGCCAATTAACATCATAGACAATCTTACATTAAAAAAAAAAACAAAAAACATCATAGACAATCTCTTATGGTACGAGCTCTACAGGGTTTTCAGATTACTGCAGGACACAAGTCGTCCTGGTGTGGGAACTTCAAGGCTTAGTTTACCACCACATCAGTAATACCTGCTAACAGAAACCAAGATAATTTTTGTTTCAGTTCAGTGTGTCTGCATTTGCTAACTTAAATTATGATTTATACCACATCAATTATCAAGCTAACTACACTATATAACTACAGATGAATCCAGCTTTCAGACCTGCATTTATTTTCTAATTAATTTCATCCTGATAGCATAAAGCACAAGGTGTAACTTAGTCTCCGAAATTTCATTAGAAGTCCAATCCAGTATGATTATCAAGTACAGCAAGAAATAACCTTTGAGTTAACCTCTTAATTATCAAGTTAACATAAAGGTATATTAGTTGATGTATTAGTATGCAAAGTTGGTAAGCCATTGCTTGTGCTTCCCCCCCTGCCACCCTACGGGTTGGCCCCATGTTGAAAACCACTGGCACGTCGCAGATTCCAGGTTAGCACTGGAATCTTGAAAATAGAAAAGCTGGAGTAACAAGTCATTGTTGCATACAACTACCGGACAGGAACACCATATAAATCCAAGACGACTTTTTCAATTCAAAAAAATAAATTTGTAAGCAAACTATGGTACAACAGGAGCCCCCTTTCTTCATCAAACATACATTCAAGGAAAAGTAAATGTTGTAAGGAACTGAAAAGGTATACCTAACAAAGGTTTCAGCCCACTCTTGGGCAGTATGCGACGTGACATGTGCAAAATTTAGCTTATGTCGTTTCTCCCTTTCTTCATCTGACATATTCAAGGCCTTCCCGATCGATGTAGCAACCTCCGTTATATTCCAAGGGTTAACCAGAAGAGCTCCAGCACCCAATGACTGAGCGGCACCAGCAAACTATGGATGCAAAGATAGAAGAATAAACTTTATCCTTTGCTCCACTAACTAGAAAAATCATGGCTTGATAATTAAGAAAAAAGGTGTAACACCTTCGATTCCTTGTTGAAACTGTATCAGAGCATAAGTTTATTGCAAAAGCCAAGAATATTAATAGTATCTGAACCGGATAGGCTATTTCTTCTTACGTCGAACAGTCTCTTACATCGCAAATGGAATAGTGATTGAATGACACTCTTTAGCAAATGTCTTTGACCAGTAAGAGATAAGCAAGTAGTAACAATGTCAATAGCAACGAAGCAATAGCCAATATTCATCCAAAGCATAAACAAATAGGTTTGTAGTATTACCTCACTAAGAATGAGTACACCTTTCTTAGCATCCTGGCAAGCTACAAACTCATAGCTGACAAGATTCATCCCATCTCTCAATGATGTTACAAGAGCGATGTCTGAATCAAGAGAGAAAAGTTTCACATCAATAGGGTATTACACGGATTATCATTTCAGGTGTATCATTCAAAACATAATAGTTAGATTAATAGAAGCATGACACCCATGGATGCTTTTTCAATAACCAAGTAGACTAAGTAGGCTATCATCTCTAACTTGATGGAAGAGCAATGCATATTGCAACGCGAGGCAGATAAGGGGTAGAATAGGTCAGAAGAATCAGAACTAAGAAGATCCTGCTATAAGATCAATTTGTCACGCGATCTTATTAATTTCTTTACCAGAAGCATCCAACCTAATCTATCATGCACCTTAACCATAACAAAAAGGTTGATGCACTACAGTACTTTGTTTACTACTTTGGGCCTTTGGTGTATACTTCAAAGGTGTCATGCACCATAACCATAACACAGAAGTTGATGCACTACAGTACTACTTTGGGCCTTTGGTTTACACCTCAAAGATGTCATTTGGTTCCAATTGCAGCATAAGCATAGATGACATTCTTATCATGAGTGCCATTCATGATAAGTGTGTCGCCTTAGTTCTTTCGATCTTATTACTTATTAGTTGTCTTATGAAGGGCACAGGTGTCGCCAGATAGGAAAAAGGAAGATTCACCACAGACAGCTACTGGTAGTAATTTAAAATAATGGATTGGCAGTGGAAAACACAAAGCAAATGTCACCGTGATTTGCATCCAAGATTTCTATTATTATTTGTGAAAAAAGATGTAACCACTACAAGTTCTTCGCATACAATTCTGCAGGACTCCAAACATAGATGATATAGAGATAATGATGAATTGAGAGCTGAGAGAAAACCAAATAGAAGGATGCTTTCAATATCCAAGCTCAAATATAAATATGATAACTGAGGGAGACGGAGATTGACCATTACATTGCGAATCCCATAAAACACATACTTTCAGTGCATGGAGCAGGGCTGAAACTAGTTTACCCAAACACTGAAATAAAAAAGGACTAAAAGCAACAAGGGAGAACGTAAGGAAGATGTTCAAGCCTCGAAGAAGACATGGTTATTAAAAATAATAAATCTGAAAGACAACTTAGACAAGCGAGGAGATACTATCATAAGGCCAATTATACTTTTCGAAAGCATGTGTGGCATGAGATGAAATAAAGGATAACAAGAAGATTATGGAATTAAAGTTGTTAAACTCGAAAAAGGGTATATAAGGACCCAATAACGGAATCATTTACTAAGAAAACGAAATGCAGAAGCTTTGGAAAACTGGTACCTGTTATAGCATATAAAGCACACAAAGCCTGGAAGTCCAGAGACCGATCCTGCAAACACAAATAGAGTGCTTCAGCAAGATTGTGATGGGTCGTCAGAAGTAACTCTATTATTCGACGAATTGCCATAACAGCATCATCTACTGTTCAAGCCTAAGCTTTAATTAGTACCTTAGAATAAAATCCTATTACCTACCTCCCTTTGCATCTCTATACACAGAAATGAACTTATAAGTTATAATTGCCAATACTTGAACCAATAAACTATTATGTGGACTTTGAACAATAAAATTAATGTGTTAAGATGACAAACCAGATGGCGTATAGGAACAGCTGTCAGAGTTCCGAATCTGCCATTAATTCGTCCTACAATTTCATGGACTTGGCTTGTGAGCTTCTGATCTGCAAGAAATATCAGAAGACGGCAGATATAAATGGAAATGCCACGTACCAATATGTACATCAGTTCAATGAGCTCGAACTGGATTCAAGAGTCAAGACAATACAACTCCATTCATATTTTACTTCTAGTAAAAGGAACTGAAAATGGAACCACAACATATAACACGTACAAAGCACATTCAGCAGTTAAAATATCACTAATCAGGATGGCATTAAGAACCATAAAGATGGACAATTTGAACACAAATTTAATGCCCGTGAATGAATAAAAACACCCAACAAAAAGTACCACTAAGAGCTTAACTTCCATTTTAAGTATAACAGTTGAACACAGTATATCCAGAAGATGAAGTTATGCAAAAACATGGAGAGAACCCTATGCTGTCACTTCCTCTTATCTTATCTTTTACGGGCAAAAAATCAAACTAACAGAAATTAGTTCCAGGAAATGGAGAAAAACAGCACCAAAACCACTAGCAAAGTTAAAAAGCACACAAGGCGCATAAGAACCAAGCCAAAAAGGGACTGGGAAGCAAACACAAGATGGAGAGCATACACTCAGGGACATCTGTTCTTGTAGGCACAGCAATTTGCAGCAGAACCACTTTATCTTGCCAGTTTGGATTTTCCTCAAGAAATTTTTCAAAAGCAAGTATCTTTTGGGGGATCCCTTTAATCATATCAAGGCGATCAACCCCTAGCATAACCTATCATGTTGAAAGGAAAAAGTTTAACCATGAGTAGTATTCAAACCAAATCTCATCTAACCAACATGTGCATTGAAACTCGAAAAGACAAAATTGCTGAACACTTGGTATCCTGAACATTATTTCAACTTTATATCCCTCAATATTCCCCAAACCTACTCTCTGTTACTGTTAGACAGCATCCCTTTAGTAGTTTTTGACAGCTTTCAGATCTCAAAATTCATATAGTTGTTGAAGTAAGCTTCTGGTACGGGAAAAAATAAATGAAAATTATGACCAAAAGAGAAACTTCATCTCTTAGCAGGAATGAAATAATAATAATAAAAAGCTTTCATGTTTTAGATCATCCCACAAAGTCACCAAACCATTAATGGATAAAGAATCTGATTTAGTTGGTCTGCCAAATTATCTTTTGTAGTGAAAACAAAAGACATCCATCTTTTTCCCAAGGCTGTATCCTGTTATGGCATACTTATAGCAAAATAGTACCCACCAGAAAAATGTAGTAGCCAACAATCTCAACTCCATTTAACTCCATTTTCTTGTCACTCATGGTCTCATACTGAGATTTTCTAGGGAAAACGGTTTATGTACCAAAACTAGAAGTTTTGCTAACTTTTAAATTTCGTCTCACAACATAAAACCAACGAACCATGCATATGGAAGCAGAGTCCTCTAGCACCTAGCCTGAAATATAAAAATAATAGTAGCAAAAAAAAAAAAAAAAAGAGAGGCATCAATATAAAATT
>LIEC01000084.1:0-24003 GCA_001925005.1 Drosera capensis
CTTCTGTGCTTGCTTAACATAAGCACTCCCATCAAGAATATGTTCCATGATAGCAGCTGCCTCGATCTGCCCTGGATGGTGCTTTAGCTTATGAGTCAAGTGGTCGGTGAACTCAGGCTTCCCGTTCATCACCTCGGCAAAGAGTGCTGACAGAACCTCGGACAGGACCGCGAGTATGTTGGCTTCGAAGAGGACCATGGACGCGAGCCCTGATCCAACCGCGGTTCCATTAACCAAAGCCAATCCTTCCTTAGGCTGCAGCTCAAAGAACCCTTCAACACCGGCTAGCTGAAAGGCCTTGTCAGGGGTGAGAGACTGTCCGTCAGGCCCAATGGCCTTGGAGTTGGGTCTGCCGGTGAGTAATCCCGCAATGTAGGATAGAGGGACCAGGTCGCCTGAGGCCGTGACGGTGCCGCGAAGAGGCAAGCACGGTGTGATGTTGTTGTTCAGGAACTTCGTGATGGCCTCAAGGATGTCGAACCTGATGCCGGAGTAGCCTTGGAGAAGAGTGTTGATCCTGACCAGCATCGCGGCTCTCGTCGCTGACTGTGGCAGCGTGTGGTTTGAATCCAAGCCATTGCCGAAGACTCCAGCATTCAGGAATCTGCAGGTCCATACCATAGTTATGAATCCAATAATCAGAATCTTAATTGTTACATTATTCAAATCACGAACGGATACACTGTTACTGAACTAAGTGAAATTTACCCCCACACTTAAAAATGAAATTAGTCATCTTTACCTCTAATAGGTAATCCCCAATGTTTATCCAATTGAAAGGATGATAGGTTGTATTACTACTACTAATTATGTCCAGCATCTAAATTACCCCCACATGTCATGCCCATTGCCACTCGAATAATATCTAGCTACTTTTTATAATATTTGTGATACTATCATTTTTTTTCTTGGTGTTTAATTTGTTATTTATATTGTCATTTCTCACGTCATAGAGCAGGAACAAAACCCATAGAGATACTACTCCATTATCTTTCATTGATAGTATTGGCCCTGCAGTAAAAAATTGATTTTCTTCGTCATATGTTTGTTGGCGCGGGGTAAGCAAACCAACTCAACTCACAACAGTCTTTCCATGCTTTATATTTCATGGTTTTTGTTTTTTGTTTTTTTCTAAAGTACAGTTAGACTGCATGTAAAAGATTATACTGAACTAAAAAGGATGAGTTACACCATTTTTTATTTTTATTGGGCACAGTAAAGTTTTAGCCACAAGAATCACCTAATCATGGGATGACCTTTGTCGGTTCCATCTACCACCACAAAGATAAATTGAAAAAAAGAAAAACAAAAGGAGTTGCTTCAATCCTTTTTTTTTTTTTTTATAACTTAAAACCCTCTTTTAAAATTTTAAAATATCATTTTTTGTTTTAATGTTTCGAATATCTTTTTTGGACTGCTACAGTCAAATAGCTGTCGCAACAAGTATCTTGCACGTCACCTTAAATCTATCCAAAGTGAAATTTTAATAAAGATTTTATGATTTTTAGAGTTATGCTGTTGCAAAGCTCCTTGCATTAGAAATCCAAGTTACGCAAACTATCAACATTAACCACATTAAAACTGTCATAATCTAGAAAAACTATCAAATAGTCCTTGAACATGTGATATTAGTGGCAAGAATGCTCTCATACAATAATCTATAGATATGTTATCGTATATCTTTTAACTACGTACCTAATGAGCTCCTTTTGAAGAGCGCCACCCTGCTTGGTTCTTCTATGCGATGTAGCACCGAACCCAGTCGTAACACCATAACTATCAGTCCCGTTATTCATACTCTCCATCACCCAGTCGCTGCTCGCCTTCACTCTCTCCTTAGCGGACTCCGCCAGCTCCACCCTCGCTCCACCGCCGCCGCCACCAGCGATCGCTGCCACCTGACCTATCGTCAGTGTGGCGCCCTCAATCCTCACCAGCAGCATCTTCCACTCCTCCACCATCCTCTTCACCTCGTCGAGGTGAGAACCCTTCAACCCCTCCGCCGCTGCCCCCCAGTTCAACGGATCATTCGTAATGCCGTTCTGTTTTATGTTCGAAGATTTCAAACAAAGATCGTCGGACATAGGGGCGTGTCCGATCCCGTTACAAAGTCCGTTAGTGTAATGCGGATCCATGACAGAGAGTATCAAAGACTGCAATAATGTGGGATGTGGGTGCGGGTTTTTCTTGTTTGATGATAGATATGATGGGGAGGAGATACGAGAGAGGTGTGTTTATAAGTTCACCCACTTTTGTGGGGGAGAATAAATAGAGAGAAGCGAGGGGGTTGTGATTGGAAAGTTTTCTTTTTTTTTCCTTGAGAGGTGGGTGAGGAAGGTGGAGGGGGGTAGTTGAAACGAGCACGTGGCCGTTGGATTAGGGTGGATGTGTGGGAGATGATCGGCTACGGATGTGGCCACGTGGTGGGTTCCAAGTGGGGGAATCACAAATATGTGTGTGTGACAGGAGTATGTTCTAACTTGCCTACTCATACGTTTTTCGATTTAATCTTAAATTTCTGAACTATTTACCACGACCTGACGTCGTACAGGATAAGTGGTTATTTCGAGGATTACACTCTACGTAACATGATCCGTATCCAATCAGTGAATAGAAATCTTGTTATGGAATTTTCTTTTGAATTGGGATCACCTAAAATCAGGATGAAACACATAGATATGGAATTTCTTACTGTTTAAAATGACCTGTCCTCGTATTGGATAAGTGGTAATTTCGAGGATTACATTCTATATAACGTAGGCAGTCTCGTTACGGAACCTTTTTTTTTTTGTTTTTTCAATTTTTTTTTTCGAGAATACCTACAGTCAGAATGAAACACATGGCTATTGCAGAAGTAATCATCCGATACGCTAATGTGTCATTGTGATGACTAGTCGTAGAATTAGAATGTAGATCAGTCGAGTTTGGTATGTAATTTTCAAAATTATACCTTATTGTTGTTAGAACTTTAGGACAAGTGCGATTGAGGCGGCATGGAAAGGTGTGGTGTGGGGTTGGTAGGAAGGGAAGAGACCTAAAAGAAAACGTCACTTGTTTCCCTTTGGTCTGCCCTGCAGCCATACGTTGTTTCGTCGGGGTTGTAGTTGGAGATTTTGACTCCATTGCATTTTACGATTGTTGGTATGTCTATTGTTGGTATGTCTTTTACGATTGTATCCTTGTCACAAAACGATCCACTTGGCGTGAACCCTTTTTGTATGGATTAAGAGTAAGTCCAATGCATCATGCATTTTTGTTATACTCAAAATATGCATGATGCATATTTTGAGTATGAATAATGCAAACTTGTTAAAATTTGCAAATGTTCCTCCAATCCTATTCTGCTATACTATGCCATTGTCACTTGATGGATGGTCAGAGTCACATAACCTAGTTAAATTTATTTTTTATTTGTGTTTTCATTTGCCAAAACATGTAGCATTCAGTACAAAATAAACAGTTTTTAGAGATCAAAATTTTAAGTCGATAAACATTAATTTTAGTCGCTAATCAATGATTGCAATCGAATTTTGGTCGCCAAAAATGATCGCTAATTATATTTGCGACCAAAACGGTTGAGAATAATATTAGCGATCGTTTCTGTCGTTAAAGTTTATTCCTGGTTTATAGTTTTAGTGCACTTAGCGACCATTTCAGTTGCTAAAACTTATTACTGGTCTGAATTTTTCAGTGCGCTTAGCGACTGTTTCAGTCGTTAATTACCTTATTCTAGGTACCTAAACTTGATTTGCAAATTCCTTGTGTGATACAAAATTTGACCCAAACTTGGTCAAAATCACTCCAAGACCATCCATCCAATCTCCTACATCCACAATCCAACACCAACACCAACACATGAAAGTATACAAAAAAAAACATGAAAAAAAAAATCAAAATGATATCAAATAATCATTTATTATACTAAAATTGTGTATGAAACAAAAAAATGATGAGACAAATACATCAAATTAGAGAAATAATACACATTTATGTACGTCTAAAAACCATAGATCTGCTTTGGTGGACAATGAGATGACGGTGAGGATGGATAATGAGAATCGTCCAGACGACAATCAAAAGCTCCTCTTGCGCACTGTGACATTATTTGGGACATCCTCTTCATCTCTACCTTCAGAGTTGTCACCTGCTCCTTCAGCGAAAGAATGTGGGAGTGGTCGACGAATGTTGGTATTCTACTGTCTAAGGATCGCACCTCCTTGGGATAATACATCGAGGAGACCGATCTAAGACCATAGACGTACCCTTTCTTGCTTTCCACTACATCGAGGTACGCCTGGTTTGTGAATGTGCGCTCCTGCTCCAGGGTGAGCTGAGTCCTCGACTCCTGCGTGGCAAAAAACTCATCCACTGTCACAGCATGAAGAGCTCTGTACTTCGTATGAATTTTATTTTTATCAAATACATTAGACAACAAAGAAATAGACAAAACAACTTTTAAAATAACTACGATCATTTAAAAAAAAAAAAACGAATTTACCAACTTCTTGGTCTCATGGACTGTAGACACACTTCATTGTGTGTTTTGTCTCTTATTTATTTCTGTTATCGAAGTTCGATCGATCCTTGAACGAATTTGAGTTCCACTTGGTGTTCAACGCACCAAGAGAACCCTCGTCAACAAGGAAGGACGTCCCCTTTTTTCACGGTCCGACGGGTCTTGTACAGGATATCTTTCGCCCTCTTCTTTGTTGTCACCTCCTATTCTCTCTTGTCAAGCTCCGTCAGCTCGGGCCTCCACCAATAAAACACCTACACACAAAGTAAATAAAAAAAATAGATATATGCAGTCATCAATAAAACAACATAAGACACGAAATGAAATAAATTTTTTAAAAATTGAAAAAGATGTTAATATTTATTCTAAAAATCCCCCACATCCTATCCCTAAGCCACAAAGGCATATCCCTTCAACATGTCCAATCTCCCTGAAAGCAACATCAAAAGAAACAGACCAGTTGCACATAACACTGATGATTAATCCTGAAACACATAAAATATACAAAGTTTGAAAAAAATTAATATATAAAAAATAATATGAAAGACAATAATATAAAACTGAACTTAACATCGGTCATCGAGATTTAAAGCCTGTCGTAAACGTCCACGACATGTTTTAAACGTCCAACCCCCAACCTGGCTCTCTGTATCTTTCATCTTCTTGAGCAAATGAGTGTGATGATGAAAGATATAGAGAACCAGATGGTCCAGCAACTGGTGAAATGGATAGCCAGGGAAGCTAATGATGTAGATGGACAGGGATCTCGTGACGTGGAAGGGCGAGGAGCTGGTGAAATCGAGGGACGAGAAGGAGCAGACGGGAGATCTACGATAGGATGATCCTCCAACAGGCAATCACCCTCATCACATAGCAAAGTCGTTCCTTTATCGTGGAATCCAACTTGTAGTACACTATCTCTTCCACCTATATTTTTTTCAAGTTATGTAGTTATTCATTTAATATAGTTTTATATACATTATTAATAATTTTAAATATCTCAAGAAAAAGACTGATACATAATATAAATATTTATATGATAAAAAACTTGTAAAATTTTATAAACACATGATTTACCTCGACCTCAACAGCGGGCTCTATCACTTTTACTATCTTTGTCATCACTAGCTGAACCCGATTCCATAATAAGTTTTCGTGTTAGTATCTGCAGGAAATGAATAACATTTGTTTACAAATGGAATAAAAAAATTATAATCATGATCTACATAAGAAAAGTTTTTGTAATAATAAAAAATGAAAAAAAAAATTCTAAAGACACGTAGAAGATGTAATATAACATGACGTACGTAAAAAAAAGTTTACAAATACAGTAGTTCTAATCATCATCTTCCAATTTGGATGATTTATCAGAATCACCATTAAATTCTCCCTCATACACTTCCAATTTAATGGTGATTTATCAGAATCACCATTAAATTCCCCTTCAGAAAGTGTATCTTCATCTTCAATCTCTTCAACTTCTTCTTCATCCTCTCCCTTTTGTTCTTCCATCCTAATTTCTTCGTCATCGTCAAACTCAGGAGACATTAATGAGACTACACCTGTATTTATATCTTCTTGAAAAGGTACATTTTCGTGTTGAGCATCTATCATCCCTCGGGCTCTTATTCGAAATACAACCCATCATTGATCTCTTGATGTGAGGCTTGGGTATGGAGCGTAATACACTTGCATCGCTTGATTTGTTAAGATGAATGGATCATATCTCTTTCGATACCTTTTTGTTTTATCAATCTCAACCAACTGATATCTTTCATGCTGTATTCAACATGTCAAAAAACTTCCTGAAAGCAAACGACAGATTGTCCTCGTCATTATTCTTATTCCCTATCATTCTCTCGAAGTTAGAAGTCTCAAAACCATCTTCCACCATGTGCTCATAGGGATTAACCTCGTACATTTTCGATTACTCACCCACTTCAATCTCACCGTGAAAATTACACCTCCAATATTCAAGCAAATAGTAGGACGTATACAAATGCGTCCTCACGACATCGACCAACTGATAATCTCTATTCCAACTGTTAATATATGAACATTTCAAGTATTCAGAATAATTGAAGTGTATGAATAGCAAAGTGTATGAATTTGTAGAAATTCCATGCGTACTTCTTAGTAAAAAAATCTGTCAATTAGTCGTTCATACATCCAAGATCTATCATATATCCATTATAAATCCAAATCCATCACTGCCATAAAAATTCGTGATGCATTATTATTTTTATTAATTAAAAAATTACAACAAATACTTTGGAATTTTATCTACTTACGAATTTTAGTTTTCTTTATTGTCATTAAAAGAAAAAGAATAGACAAAACCCTTTGACATGAACTATTTTAGTTTTCATGAACCCAATCAAACATCGTCCTAATCCAAACCAAATCAACTATCGCCCAAAGTAATCCAAAACAACCATAAATATCATCCATAAATCGTCAACCAACCAAATAATTAAATAAAAAAAGACATTATTTTTTTAAATGGGTAAACAAAAACTATTGCATAAAGTAAAGTTATATTTTTTTTACTCCAAGATCCATAAAATTGAGCTTTTTACTTATTTTTCTAAAATTAAGTTAATGAACAAATTACCTATTCTATCATTTGCTCAAAAATATTTTTTCAATAATCAATCCACCTGGCAAATCCTTCAAACCTCAACCAATTCCATCTCCTAAAATCATCATCAAAATCAACACCCGAACCCATGTAAACAATTCACAACCAATTCATCAATCTAATGAGACTCAAACCATCGTACAAGCGTCCAAACCAATCAAGTTAAACAAAATAACCAATAACCAATCCAAACCAAACAACCAACCAAATAATTAAAGTATGAGAATAAGTAAAACAATTAAAATCAAATGAATGAGAAATTACGATTAAGAAAATTATTACATTGTAAATTTAAGAGGCTAAGGTTTGAGAAGTCAAGAGGGTGCGTGAGAGTGAGTGTGGTGCTGGGGTGACTCCCGATGCTCTTTCGTGAGATCATCGGACCTTGCCTCGGATGGTCGGAGTGTGGGGCGGTTTGTGAAGGGTTTTGGGGGAAAGTGACAAATAAGGTGGCCAAAAAATTGGGGAGGGTGGTTATCAGGGGTGATCGGAGATGATGATGAAAAGGTCGTCGGAGGTGCTTGGAGGTCGTCGGAGGTAGGAACGGTAGTTTGGTGGTCGGGCAGAGGGAGGGGAGGGTTGGTGTGTCTGGCGAAGAGGAGAAAATGATGAAGGGAAGCAACGCTGTCGAGACAAAGTTAAAACAACTTAACGATCAATTCAGTCGTTATTTTTATTTAGGCGTTCGTTTTATATTTCGATTGCTAATTGATTTAACGATCGAAATGGTCGTTAAATTTATGATCGAATTTTTAAAACGGTTGTTAATTGTCTTTTTTTGTAGTGATTGCTAAAAAATGAAAATGGCTATATCTCTGGCTAAGTATTGCATTTCATCTGGCAAAGCTAAAATTTACCATGTGAAAATCAATACCATTGGAGCAAGATATTATGGAAGAATGGCTATAATTTAACAATGATATCCCATTTAACTTTTCCATTGGACTGTCTCTAATACAATGCAGCTCTCAAATTTTTAATTTTCAACAATCATATTTTTAAAATTTAAAAATAAAAATTAAAAACAATCTAATTTTTAAAAAGATTGTGAGAGGGGTTGCAACTAATATGAATGTCGTTATTGCAGGCTCTTTTCTCCCTAATTAGTATTATGTAACATACTATTTCCTTCATCCAAAATTTTTTGTAACGACAAATATTTCGAAATTACTGTGAAACATTATGATAGATTAAATTATAAACTTCAATTCTGAGATAATTTAAATTTTTTTCAATATCATTAAGAAATAAGGATGAAAAATTTCGAAAGCGTGTTTCTACCAAAAATTATGGGCAGGGAGGGGGGGGGGGGGGGGGACGGGAGTAGTATATACTTGGGAGGGTTAGGTTGAGACTGACTATGCAGTTGACATATTGCAACGCATTACACATGCACAGCACCTCGTAGCGAACTTATATGCTCAGCATGGATGTATTAGAAATCTTATTACTAGTATTATTCGATGCTTCCTTTTCGGGAAAAATAGACCTATGCGACAGAGAGTGTGAAAAACCCGAGACAGTGGGAATGATCATAAACATGTGGTACGTAGTAGATATATAACTATGAACTATAATAATATGCCAACCAACCCACTCCGTGAGTCGTCCACAATTTGGTTAGACGAATCGAAGAATAGAACAAAACGCGAGATCAAGCTAGCTACGATTAAGTGAGGCTGTCTGTTGCAGCAATAGCCGAGCTGCGTTTTGGTTGCTACAAAGTCAAAGGTAGTCAACTTTCAATATATCGTATCGATTTACACTTTACACAGCTATGAAACACATAACGAGAAGATGTGGTTTGATAGATCCACTCCGACTCAATCTATTCATAACTCCGATTCATAAGATTCGAACACGAGATTATGTTTTCGAACGGATTGAGTTCATTCGAACCAATGGATAATTGGTTGGGGATTGGAGTATTGACTGTTGATGAAAGTGAGCCGAGAGTGATGACGGCTGTGCTAAGGAGACTGGTAGAGTGGGTGCATTATATACAACTGAATCGGAGGGGTGTGGGGATTGATGGGAGGGTTGCTAGCACGTTTTGGGATCATATGCCAACCAACTAATATTATGATGCATGAAAAGTTAGATGTGGAAACGTTTCCCTCTAGCTACTCCCCTCCTCAATGCACAAGCAATGCTAAGTTGATTACCATGCAAAATCAAGTGCATTTGCATCTCCCCTCTCCATCAACCTATAGCTTTGTTAGGTTTTCCATATAGTTTAGTTTACTAACCATTGATTTGGACTCTATTAAATATCATGAAAGAAAGGATTAAAGGACCTGCGGATATTTCTGCAACGATTTGTGTGCTCAAAACACATGTGACTTGAGACTTGGGTTGCCTGAGGTGTTTGCTTCCTCGTCGTTGGATTGGTTGTGCTGTTCTACAACTACAGCAGGCGATCCTTTCCTTGTGACCTGTGCTTTCAATTTGATGATCTTGCCGGGTTAGTTATTGAATGAAAATCAGAAATCACGTGTTATAATCACAACTCCGTGCAACCAGTATGCTGCTAATACTTTAACCTTATCGTACCGATATTATAATTGGAATGAGTTCTGTTAGACATATGTGTAGTACTTTTCCATCTTAAATTAATAAAAACGTTTTTGTTTTTAATCAGTTTCAAAATAAATGAAATTTTTTTATCATAAAAAATATCAAATCAATCTTATATATTACCGTATACCCACTAACTTCTTTCACAACCGATATAATAAATTATATTATCATCAAAAAGATATTTATTATTTATTAGAATTTCAATTAATTTAAGACATAAAGATTATATTTTTGAAATCTTGATTGTTCCAAAATTGATGGCCGGGGGTGTAGTCGTCTGGTTCCACCTCAACAAGTCCCGTCATCCAACAGGGACATGCTCCGATATGATAATGATGGACAACACATTCTATATGACACTATTGGGCCAAAAAAATTAATATTTGCGCAAGTCAGTCCATTTGGGCAGTGAATTGGGCTTGAATAAGGGACAGGCTTCTCATTTTTAGCCCGTGATGTATTTTTTGGGCCTTCACTCTCTGTCAGCTCCACATAGGCACTAGAAGTACAAGTGGATCGCGTAGACTCCATAACAGGAAGTGCTATTACTGCAGCTTTTTTTCTGGAGTCATTTGACTATCTCGACTTCAAAATCGTTCAAAAATAACTCCAAACCATCCATAAAAATGACCCGTGGTCACAATTCTCTTAGGAGATGCAAGCATATCCACGTTACAAGTCCAAAATGACCAGACTTGTTGAGATCAATGGTAAAAATTCTTTTTCCCTATCGATGGAAATTGGATCATATAAATAAAAAATAATGTTTGATTATTATAAACTCAAACATATCGTATATTTTTTTCGTCCCATTTAAATTATAATATTTTTTATTTTGTTTTTTCATTCCGTAACCTTTTTTTATTTATCAATATTATTTAGTACAAAAATATTAAATTATCCTTATTTTATATCACATTAATTCATTTATCATCATTTATTTTTCTTTTTTTATTCATTTATTTATCTTATATATTTATAAAAATAAAATTATTATTTTTTATTAATTTAACATATTCATAAAATATCATTTCGTTATAATTTTAATGATTATTAAAAGTTTTCGGAGGAATGGAGTATTTGATTAAACATTTGTTAGTACTAGCTAGTTGACTTGTCCCATAAAAGCCTGTAAAATACGCCTGTCTCTCACGTACATTCACTGACTCACTCACCTCAAAAAGTCCCTTCATGTACATGATTGTTTCGTTAATGGATTTTCTGCTCATAATCGTCTCACTCATGTGTGTTCGCTAATAAAGCAATGTGATAGAGAGAGAGGAGAGGAAACCAAATCATTCATCAATGTGTTGGCCCTCTTGTTCGTTGTCGTGTTGTACAGTGTCGTGGAAGTGGAATCACTTTTTTGCACATCCTAGAAAAGATGTATCTGTTTTCAATTTTCTTCTTTTGTAAATTGTCGCATATCTTGCTTCATTACTGACTAAACTGGAGCTTGGTTTAACGGGGAATTATCCATTACTCCTTTATTCCCGAAAAGTTTACATTAATTTGATCGGATATGTATGACGATAAAAAATTTAATCGGTATTATAAAATGATTTAATGTTGTTTTTTTAACAAATATTGTAAAATATTAATGATAATAAATATTACGTAAGATGATCGTGGATCAATACAAAAACTATGAATAACGAAATTTCTCAAATTATATATTGAATAATATAATGAGAAAGAAACGTTAGTCATAATTATGAAACAGAGATAGAATTAAACTTTCAAGTCAGGGTTTGAAAGTCTAATACTATCTCTGTGATCAACGATATATCAATAAGCCGTGATCAACCTCACAGTAACTACTATTGTGTTGTCGTAAAATTACGCTAGCTAAGATTTTAAAGGTTAATACGATTGCAACAATTGCAATTCACGCAAGCATAGAGTGCAACTTACCGTATTTAGACTACTGGTATTTTACCAGGACGGAAGAGCAACTGCTTAGACGCGAGGGTCAAAAGATGCAAAACCTATAAAATATCCTAAACAAATACTCTATGCTAAGCATGTGCATCCATCACGACAATATCAAAAGACGGCTTTACCTTTTAGCATTTAAAAGGGTTACTATCATGCCTTTTTTTACATGGAACGTTGATCGATCATCAATCAAAATGCAAGCATACTCACCCCGCAAAAGTGGTGGGGTTACATAATATTAGTATCAAACGTAAGTGCGTGTCTCTCGCTCATATACCATATAAATTTGGATGTCACTAGACTGAGGTGTTCTGGTCATAGTTATAGTACTATCCACTTTATATATATCTCGTTAGATTGAAAGATAGATTATAGTTAGTGTGTATATATTATCTTCCTCCTCAATAAATTACATCTTAATTTGACATGATTATTAAAAAATATATTGATTTTATAATGTTTCATCTTAATATCTTCGTGAGTGGGGAATAAATTGTGGGGAGTGAAAGAAAAAAAAATATATAAAAGAAAAATAATTTAATTTTTTTTTTCATATTTTAAAATTATATAAAATAAAAAAAATTATAATTTATATTACACGTGTGATTTAGATGAAACGGGGTATCAGTGGAGGTAGTGCTGTGGACCTGTGGTACAATGTTTGAATAGATTCCAGCTTCGCTCGTCTTTCTTCCCCTTTGTTTGTATTGCCTGTGCATGATCATATTTTTCAGTGGTCCGCTTTCCATTCGTATCTTGCTTGCACATATTCTCCATCTCCACAGTTGCTTGAAGTTTTTTTAATCAATTGAATAAATCATAAATTTAAAAAATCTTTTAAATTAATATTCATAATTTAAAACATTTATTAACAGACTCATCATCACTCAACGACATTCTGTCCCCCACTTTTGGAGTTGGTTGAGCCACAAATGCAAAGCGGACCAGTGAAAAACATGATCATGCACGGACAATACAAACACGGGGAGGAATTACAAGCAGACGAGAGAAGTTGGAATCTATTCAAACATTGTACCACAGCACCACCTCCACTGATACTCCCACTGTCTCATCTAAATCACACAGTTGCTTAAAGTTTGTTTCTTTTGACTCTTATAAAATTACTAATCATCTTTTTGAAGATTTGAAGGATATCAAGATATGGTGTTATTCTCTTCTTTGTTATGTTGTAAGTTGTAACTCGAAGCTTAACAAGAAGAATAATGATATTTATACATTTGAGCCATTACGTCCGAATTATCAATCAAAAAAATTCTCTTCAATAATATTATATATTGATTATTATGGTTGATCTTCAAATTTTAATGACGTTTCGTACATCAATTGAGATTCTGAATGATGATATGTGACTAACTGCATGCCAACGATTGAAATTAAAAACATATCATAGTAAATCAATCATTCTATCTTACTACCAACGTTATCAAAATGAAGGCTTCACTATCGAAGTATGTAAAAACTCATGCGTGTTATATATCTTTTGAAAACATTATTTGAAATGCAAGACTCTCATATGAAACCAAATAATGCTCTATTGGAACAATTTCATAATTCTTTGATTCGTAGAATTGGCACTCTTGCAGATTCAGTCAATCGAATTTATCAATTCCAACCAAGCCACCACCCACCACGACCGTATCAGCTAGACCACAATTATTCAAACCAATGAGCATGAATGCAATTATCAATTCGATCTATGCACCTTACCTTAAATGGCGAAGCATTAAAAGCTTGTCAGCTGATCATTTCCCCCCAGTTCCATTCCAAATTAGACGACCAGATTTTTGATGCAAGTATAATCAAATCTGCTTAGCGTTGATGTTGCTTACAATAGTCAATTAATGTCCCAAATAATACTCCACTGACTATGAAAATTAGAACACTTGTTTTATTTAGATGTATAAAAATTACTATATAACATTTCTTAATTTGGTAAAAAAAATCATCAAATCAACTATAATATATCCATTAATTCTCTCACATCTGCGACAATAATTCGTACTTTTAATATTATTTAATATAAATTCAATACATATATATATTTTTGATTTTGATCAAATCGTTATAATTTTCGCGGGACGGAGGGAGTTTTATAATTTTGATCTTGTACTATTTTCATCCCAATTTAATTATAATGAAAGACGAAATTTTATGTGTGTGTCGAATTTATATGAAATTTGATGAATAAAGAGTATTTTTTTTAGATGTAATGAGGTGTACGTGAGGTTTAGGAACAAACTATCTTTTTTATTTTTTTTACAGCATTCACTTTATGCACGTAAATTTAGATCTATCTTTTTTCTTTTCAAATTTTAGTTCTCAACCATATAATATTTTTTCCTCCATCTATTTTAATTCATAATCACAAAAAAAAAATTATGGAACACCCCAAACTAGTAAAATGATGCAAAATCTATGGGACGGAGGACATAAATTCATTATCAAATAAAAAAAATAAAGATGTTATATTTATATTATGATTAATAAAAAAATATTGTGATTAAATTGATACGATAGTATATTATAAAGGAACCATGCTTAGAATATACGATGATGTGCACCATGTTAATGACCTATCGATACTAGTATTAATAATTATACAGAACTTGTGATTAAAAAGAAGAAAACCCACCGTTTATTCCAAGTTTGCGAATATATATTGCATTGACATTGATAGAGTTGTCCAGTCAAACTAATGGCACCGCCAAGCAAAGCAAAATTCGCAGCTGCCCTCGATGCACATTTGACATTTTGATTTACGAGGTTTGGTCAATTCAACAATATGCAAGTTTACTTTAAAAAAAAAAAACATATAGGTTCACATTCGATCCGTTGTTGATAGTCAAACATTCCCTAAATCTTGGATGGATTTACTTTCACGGACCCAAAACAAAAGGCACTATAATGATATCTGATTAAAACAAAATATTCGAAACATCAACTTATCCAATTATACAGTCATTTTTTCAAATGAATCTTGTGTCTTTTCATAAAATTAAAATACTTAATGCCTTCGTATCTATCATCGTAGATGTTCTTTTCGCCTAAATTTTCTCCTAATAACGTGCGTGGATAAGTACTATTACTAATTTAATCCCCCTAGAATCTTGACTAAGATGATGATGTGGGTAAAAAAAAAGTGGGACGCAACATGTTGTCCTTGATCTCAATGTGGGATGATGAATGACGATGACACATGATACCCCTCTCCACTTTCTCTCTTCTCCTCCTCACCATGATTATCATTTTTTTTTAATGATGATAAGATTCCCATGGTCACTGGTGCCTGCCTGGTGGTGCTTGCCCAATCACAAAAGTCAAAACCACCCAAGGGCATTTCCGTCATATCCCCTCCCTCCCCCCTCCTCATAATCACTCCCTCTTCTTTTTTTTCCTCTCTCTCTCTCCACTCCCCATTTCATTTCACCATTTCACTCTTTCTCTCTCTCTGAAAAATCACAAGCAAGGTCAAAGCCTCCTCCTCACATGGCGGCTCATCAAATCCAATCGACTCATTCCATCTTCAACAACAACAATTTCTCTGCTTCGTCACCTCCCATTCTCCTCTACTAATACGACGCCGTTTCATTTCCCCCTCCCTTCATCTCTCTCATTATTGGTTTGGTTCGGTTTCCTCTGCCTCGAGATTCGTGCGGCATTTCGTTGTTATCGAGATTTGTGCGAAGGCAAACCCTGGATGGGGAGCAAGTGGAGGAAGGCGAAGGCGGCATTGGGGTTGAATCTATGCCTCTCCGTTCCCAGGAGGAGTGTAGAGGAGGAGGACGAGGATCCTTCTCCGGCGATTGACGTGTCGATGTCGGATGCGGCGCTGCTGGGTCCACCGGTGGGGTGGAGCGGCGGGTTGGGGACCGCTGCGGCGGCGGGGTCGTCGGGGGAGAGTGCAAGGCGGAGGTTGTCGAAGAGCTCCACCTTGCCTTCTCAGGTTTGTGCATTTTATTGTTTGCTGGTTTGTCTTGTTGAGTGGATTTGGGGAAAATGAGGGGTAGTTTTGGGGATTTTGTGTTGGTGATTTGGGTTTGGCATTTGTGGACAATGTGGTGGTGAGAGCATTGGTTTGGTGTAATAGATTCGATTTTTTTGTGATTGGATTCGCAAGTGAAGTTCTGTGTTGTTAAATTTGGTGGTGGTGTTGCTTAGATTGCGATTTTGATTTGATTTATTTTTGAAGAAATCAGAGGGTTCGGGATTTGAGGTCAGAAGGTGGATTTTGTCAAGAATGGGGAAAACTGTGGCAAAAAATGCAATATTTGGGATCTATCTTGGTATCTCCGTTCTAGATTAAGGAGAAATCAAAGGCCATTGATCCCTTTACTTGAAGATCTGATGTAGTTATTTTGACTGCTTTGTTGTATGATTTGGGATATCGATTGATTTTGAACAAGTCAGGACTTGGGAGGGTTAAGATATGAGCGCAGTTGTACAGGAACCATGACGATTCTGTCGATTGGAAAATTTTGTGGCATAAAGATACCAGTTTCGGGGCTACCATGATGATTCTATCGGGGTATTGATCTGAACCAGTTGATCTAGCAGATGATAGGATGTAGAGTTATATTAGACTGATCGATTTTGAGTTTTGTTTTCTTGATTGAGCTCGGAGAAATTAAGAATGCAAGATGATAATTCCTTGGCTTGAAAACTTGAAGTGTCTTTGAAGAAAATGAATGAGATTAACACGAATCAGCATGTTTGGATTGGATGATTGGATCCTGTATGATAGAGGTTGACATTCGATTTCGAGGTCAAAAAGATAGATGGAAGCACGTTATGCATATGCTATCAAGCTGCAGGTAGAAGTAACTTGAGCGCCCATTTTTCCACTTTGATTACTTGTGCAATATTTTGTTCGCAGTGTACTCAAACTCATTGTCTGCTACATTTTGGTGGACTAGTAATGCCGAACGCTCTGTTGTTACTCTCTCGTTTTGATCTTTGATGAGCGGTGAAGACAGTTCTATGATATTATAAACCATATTCAAAACCGTTAACGTTTGAAAGAGAGTTCAGAGAAAGTATACATAAGTGTGAACGTAACTTTATCCTTCGATTGATTAGTTCCTCCTTTATTTGAATTGACCCTTGTTTTCCCTTTTCGGATATAACTATTATCGTCTTCCTTGAAAAATTCCACTTGCATACTTGGATGAAGAATATTAAACCATGTTGTTCTGTTGTTGGACATTTTTCTTTTAGACAAGAACAGTGAGTTTGCAGTCTTATCTTTTGGCTGCTTTGTTTTGTTCAAGCTTTTTTTTAGTATTTGCTGAATTTTCTCTAATAAACTTGGAACAGGATGACCTTGTCCTGTGACCAATATGTTCTGCCTAGAGAGTATATATAGAGGCATTCCTCACCTGTTAGTTACCGATTCCTTCGATCACTTCTGCGATCTGTGTAGTGGACACATCACGGTGAAATGGCGTTCACCAGGAAATCCGGTCTAGTTTATGTCAAAGATTGCATGTTTTAAAACCTAACAGGCTCACAGCCTTCATTATAAATATGGTTTGGATAAGCATCTCTGAGAGAACATGAGGCTGGGCTATCAGCATGTTTATACCTCCATCAAGTTCCACTTGGTTGCCTGTTCCGGGAGTTGGGGATGTATCCAAATGTTTTCAAGTCAACATTTTCTTTTAATCAGTGTGCATCTACTTGTCTACTTGTTCGTTTATATGAATGAAAGCTGCACTGAGTATGACAATTCAGGTTTAACGAGTACCCTTTGTAAAGGTACTTTTTAGGAAAATTCATATCGTTTAGGTAGGGGAAACTATATCAAAGTGTTTCTTTATCTTTCAAGTCATTTTCAACCCATTCAAACATTTTTGCGGTGGATGGAGTAATCAGAAGAAGGCCACATATCGTTTGGAAAATATCAGCAGATGCATTTTAATATGGGTAGTTGACCCTTGAATATTTCAATCACTAACTATATGCTCATTGCTTGGGTTTTTCAGATCTCGGTGTTCTATGCATGGTTTGATACACATAATGTTAGCGTGACATGATTTAGGAGGTCTTTTTCTTATGAAGCATGATCCGAACATAAAAAGAACTCTGGAGCAGTTATGGATCCCGGGAACTTATTCCTGACTATGTTATGTTAATGATACTGTTTGTGGTGCAAACATATTCTTGCCAAGTGACCTTTAACTCCGAATGTTATCTGATCTTTGTTACGCCTCTTTCAGAAGACCTGCTCCATATGTTTGAAGACAATGAAGGCAGGAGAAGGTCATGCTATTTTCACCGCTGAGTGCTCGCATTCCTTCCATTTCCACTGCATAGCCTCAAATGTCAAGCATGGGAACCGGTTATGCCCTGTTTGCAGGGCTAAATGGAAAGAGATCCCTTTGCAAAGTCCCAAGAAAAGTGATGGCTCAGGGAAGGCAAGAACTGCGCACGCTGCAGGTTGGCCTCAAAACAATGCCATGATGACCGTAATCCGCAGATTGCCTCCTCATTCAAGTCCTCGTCATCGGCACCTAATGCCGCAAATTCAAGGAACTGATCCAGCTCTCTTTGATGATGATGAACCCCTAATCCTGCCACAACATGCTGTGATGAACACTTCCAAGTCAGACGATCCTTCTTGCAACTCAAAGAAAACGATCATCAGAACCTACCCAGAAGTTTCATCTGTTCCTAGAGCAAAGTCATATGAAGATTTTTCTGTTCTAGTTCAGCTCAAAGGTGCTGTCACCAATGCACCACCAACCCCCAGCATAAACCATGGCCAGTCACCTAGTATGTCTCAAACATCTCGTACACCTGTAGACCTTGTCACAGTGCTTGACATCAGTGGGAGCATGGCGGGCACTAAGCTCGCTCTCCTAAAGCGGGCCATGGGTTTCGTGATTCAGAACCTGAGCTCCAACGATAGGTTGTCAGTTGTTGCTTTTTCTTCCACTGCCCGTCGGCTATTCCCTCTTGGCCGAATGACTGAATCAGGACGCCAGCAAGTGCTTCAAGCTGTCAATTCCTTGGTGGCCAATGGTGGAACCAACATCGCCGAAGGTCTGAGAAAGGGTGCCAAGGTAATGGAAGACCGAAAGCAAAAGAATCCTGTCACCAGCATTATACTATTGTCAGATGGTCAAGACACCTATACTGTCAATGGCTCTGGTGGCAACCAAGCGGAACCAAATTATCAGTTGCTTCTTCCTTCATCTATTCAGCCTAATGAGGGATCTGAATTCCGCATCCCCGTTCACACTTTTGGTTTTGGAGCAGATCACGATGCTTCATCAATGCATTCGATTTCTGAGACTTCTGGTGGTACCTTTTCCTTCATTGAGACAGAGGCAGCAATCCAAGATGCATTTGCACAGTGCATAGGTGGGCTTTTAAGTGTGGTAGTGCAGCAGCTCCAAGTAGGCATTGAATGCATTCATCCGGCCCTTGGCCTTCGGTCTATAAAAGCAGGAAGCTATCCAAGCCGGGTGATGGCTGATTCCCGTGTTGGATTCATTGATGTAGGCGATCTTTACGCTGATGAAGAGAGGGATTTTCTCGTCTCGGTTAACATCCCAAAAGAACTATCGGGAAACCTCACACGTTTGCTGAAAGTGAGGTGCATCTTCAAGGACCCATTCAAGAAGGAAATGGTCACACTAGAAGGCGACGAGGTGACCATTGCGAGGTCTGAAAAGGGTGAGGAAGGAGTAGTGTCACTAGAGGTAGACAGGCAAAGGAACCGACTCCACGCAGCAGAAGCAATGTCCCAAGCAAGAGCGGCTGCTGAGCACGGAGACCTGGCTGGTGCAGTCTCCATCCTTGAGAACTGCAGGAAGATGTTGTCAGGAACCGTATCTGTTAAGAATCAGGACCGGCTCTGCATCGCATTGGATGCTGAGCTCAAGGAAATGCAAGACAGGATGTCGAGTAGGCAACTATACGAGTCATCTGGAAGAGCATTTATCCTATCAGGGCTGAGCTCACATTCATGGCAGAGGGCTACTGCAAGAGGCGATTCCACTGATAGTTCAAGCATCATCCAGGCCTACCAAACCCCGTCAATGGTCGAGATGCTCACTCGATCGCAGGCCTCCTTATCTCGTAGTCCAACCGCCCAAAGACTCGTCCAACCAAAATGGTCTTTTCCCTCGCCTAAACCGAGGTAACATGTACCTGATTGACCATCTGATCTTCGCTTTATAGCCGGTGCAAGTTATTGTTATTGTTATTGTACGCAATGTTTTGTCGGTGTCCATAAAGTAATAAGTAGAATTACTCCGTAGGAACGTGGTGAAACGGATTGTAGATTAGGGCGGGCTTAGGGCCATATTTGTTATCTGATTCATGTTTTGTGATGGTGTTATGGTTGTTAGGGGTATGGTGTATATAGGGGAAATGGGTTGTTTTTTTTCCCCTGGGAGAGCTCGGTATAAGATGAAAATGGTGTGGGGGGATGGTATATCAGGTATAACTCTTCTCCAATTATATATAGCATACTCTGTGCTTCATTCATCTGTTGCAATCTCTCGTGGTGTATTTCTTATTCACATCTTTGATGTTTTCTGTATTTGACTCTCAGTCATCGTTAGTTCTGAATTGATGCGATCTTGGTTTATCGTATAAGTGAATCCCAACCATGATTGCGACTGTTGAACATTGTTTTATGTATGATCCGTTACACCGATTCGTTAAATCAGAACGTAACGTTTATTACAGCAAGGCGATTCAGCCGGATGGCGACCTGAATAAGCAAGCCACGCTTGTGCATGTGAGTTGAACTCTATTCATTCCATGAGGTATAGTATACAAAATCAACGTCTTGATGCTGGATGTTCATGTTCTTCCGGGACGAATATGATCATGGAGTTGTATGTTGAGTTCATCAATTATTTTCTCAGGGCCCAGATTTTGCTGGATGGCATTATGTTAGCAACATATTAGCTGGCATGATGTCTCATTTGTATGTTAGCTTATCCTCGCAAGAAAAGATGTGGCCGCTTTTTTAAAGTTACAAGTGGAAAAGTTGTAAATAGCATGAACTAGTAATAAACAGAGACATTATAAAGTTGGTGCTGGGAAACCCCCACCCCACATAAGCTCAGCTCTCCAATGTGACAACGCGGGTTTAAAGGCATCTCTTCATCTTCGGATCCTGTTGTGAGAGGAGCAACTGAGTTGTTTCAGGGAAAAACTAAGGATCTTTAAGCATCCAGTAACTTACAAAAGGCCATGCGGGTGGTTCCCGTTCACTAGTTGGTAGTTACTACCCGATTGGAAGTCAAATCAAACTACGTCGAAAAGTTGTATACTGCATGTATAGCACATGCAATGAAAACGACTACTGCATTTATATTATAGCTTCGAGAGAGGTCTCATTTCGTAAGATGACTTCTAACAGATTGTTTCAAAGAAAAAACCTCTTATTGGAGTATATTTTTTTAGATCTTCGATTATCAGTTTGGATTTTGATTGATTTAATTTCTCGACATGATATCAGTTATGGACTTGTTATGGGAATCGGTTCGGACTTTCATACAATTGGTTCTACGACACCTCTACTATGGGATGTGAATGGATTCGAGAAAGTAGTCGTGAAACTGTAATTTCAGGCGTCGATCATACCTGATTTGATACTTTATTGCAATTTCAACTAGAAACAAATATTGGGAATTATCCCAATTCCACATGATAAGCCGTTCAACCAACTCCTTCGGTTACCTATAAGAAATCCATCGAATTTTTTTTTTTTTTAAAACCAACAAACAAATATTTGAGTTAGTACTAGCTCAATGCCTCGTCAAGTATACTCTACTTGGCAAAGTTGAATGGTAGTTCATACTTCATAGGTTCACGGAGCTTCGTTTATTGTTTTCAAGAGACCAATAATTACACTGATTCGTGTAAGTCACATATAGTTATACAAATCAATTCCAGGCTTCATAAGCTTATAAAAAACCATTAGGCCCGAGTGCATCAATCAACATACCCTCTGTTTTGTTTCTTTTACTACTTAGCTTCTCTCAGGTTCTGAATTTCAAGCCCGGTCAGTCACGTCCTTCTGATGGATCCACCGCCGCCGCCTGGCCCCCCTGGCCCTGACGGACCATGTTCGCCATGGTAATACAAACCGATCACCCCATGCACCACTGTACAAAACATATGCTTGCTAAATGCTAATCTTTGATGATAATTAACATTGCTGATATGCTTGCTCTTTGCTGCTATATTTTTGCAGCTGCGGGTTGCTTAGCTGCTTTGGCTTATTTGGGAGCTGCTGTCCACCTGCAGGGCCGCCGCCACCCTAACTCGATCTATGGATATATGTACAACAGTACAAGTCAAACGCTTGTTTGATTGGTTTGTATGGGTAGAATCAAATAAAAGAAGCTGTTTCAGTTTGATTGATTTAATGAAAGTGCTTTCCTTTCTATTTGTTAGAATATAATATTACCGTGGAGAATATTAGTGAGGTGTGGGTATGGTGGTGGCCTCGGTGAGGCTTGGTGGTGGTGCGAGAGAAGATGGCTCGGATTTGTGGCCGCGTCGTGATGGACCGTGGTGGTTATTTCGCGGGGTTTGGTATCGTTGGAATTGTCTCGAAAAAAGGAACACGATTTTCGTATTGGATAATCGAGAAAACAATTAACTGACACCCAAAAAAATGAATCTTAGGATCGGATATTTGGTAAAAAAAAAATGGTTCTGATACCATGATAAGTGTATTGACAACAGTTTTATATTTATAGAACGTATAGTGAAGAATATGATATAAAATATGTTATAACGGTAATATTATTCACTACAATGGTAATATTCTTTCACTACGTGTATTATATTCTAACACTATTGTGATGTGTCATATTCAATCTTGAGCGTCATATAGTTCTTCGGACGTAAAACGATCATTGAGCTAGATAATAGAATGTGGAAGAGTCAGGACTTCGAAGAATAACAAGCAACTGCCTAATACGAGTAAAATAAGTTCAGGATATAAGAGATACTCAGATACATAACCATGTCTGGTGCGCACGCAAGTCATGAATCAGGATTCAGTGTAGTTGTTCTCGGAGACCGAACCAGATTCAGAAGTTAAAAAATTTGAATACTTTGTACAGATAAATGTAGCAACATTGTAAGTTTACTCATCAGAAAGCGATGTGATATCCAAAGTTCTGGGAACCATATGACAGCTTCTCAAATAAGCATCTGAACATAAGCAATCACAGTGGTCGTTAATTACTTCTTTGTAGGAAAACGAAAATCGATCCATCCGGTATTTTGCGGCTTCAAGATCCTGCAGCAGCACATATGATTAATGTTTGACAAAAGAGTAGATTACTCATCAGTCATTATTACTAGTGGTCAGAGCCAGATTCTAAGCTCTTCGTGCATCCAGTAGCATATGAACATGATCAATTCTTAATTTTTTTCCCTTACCCGAAAACATGATCATTTTTCCGATAACACAATTGTTCAACAAACTTTATCTGACTGGTGCAAGTTTCTGTTTTGGTACATCTAGGCCATGCAACTTTGAGTTGTTGGTTCTATGGTAATTGGCAATCATGTTAACAACTGATCGGTCCAAGAGTTCAGAACAAATATATGTGGATACACATTGAAATGTTAGTTTTCCGAAGTTCATACGGATCTCAAACGTTAGGTTCTTTAGCTCATCATTAGGCCGTCATTAAATTATCATGTTCCACGAGTAAGAACCTCAAATCCTTGTAGGGGTGTCGGTAAGTGTAACGCCCGGGATTTTCTGTCCAATACCTGCTAAACACGTGGCGTTACCGCCGCTCCAAAGTTTCCTTCGAAGCAAGGCGACAGGAATACAAGGGGTTTAAGTATCAGAAACATAGGATCTAGAAATAAATATCCAACTTACATCGTCTTGAATTACATAAAAATCGTACTCCGAAAATATAAGCGAAATGTTACAGAAAGACGAAACTAGTCATCATCGCTATGTAACGGTCCCCTCCACGATCCTTTATTACCTGAAACGAATATGTAACCGTGAGCTTGAAAGCCCAGTAACACAGGATACACATCCATCTCAGGGGTCTGGCATGCTTATTATATCATGCATTTTCCATGCACAACAGAATGCAATGCAAGCAACACCGAGCAATCATATGACAATAAGGAACGTTTAAATACGTACAGGATAATAATAATACAAGTCAAACAGATTAATCCCTATTTCAGTATCGCTGGCCTATATTAAAGGCTTTTACAAGTTAATGACATACTCTGACATGTCATATTGATTCTCAAGACTTTTACAGGTAACAACGTGCTTTTGTCACATTATAACAAT
>LIEC01000085.1:0-21012 GCA_001925005.1 Drosera capensis
GGAGGATGAATAGGTTGTTTTAAGAGACTTAAACTCTGTGAGTTTGTCTCTGTTTTGCTGTTATGATTAATTTCTAACAATTCTAAATGCTCACAACAATGGAAAATAGATAAAGAACACATGATTTATACTGGTTCTGACATTAGCTTAGTCCAATCTTCCCTTGGTGACCAGTTTAGTCAACCCAAGAGGTAAGTTCATTATCTTATTGTTTTTACTTACAAGACAACCTCTTTACAAACTAGCTAACTTGTCAAAGATGAAGAACCTAGATCCTTGCACATATCCTTTACTGAACTCTGCTGCAGCTTCTGTTCTTCAGTGCAGACCAGTGAACCCTCTTCCTTCTGTTTTTTTCTCAATTCAGCTCACTTGAACAACTTTGAATTTTGGATTATACTTATACGTTTAATCTCTCATTCAATTGCTACTTTTCTTGAGCTCTTTGATTCCCTTTTATAGGCTCAGAAAATGAACTCATGACTTGTGTATTTGATTTGATGGTGGTATCTGGTCACATGTGCACCTTCACTGATCAACATAGATCACCTTTTTTAGATGCTCATACTGTCACATTCTAAATCTCAAATCTTCGATTTGATTGAACCGTAGACCTTTGACCCAACCTTACCAACCATCTCTGCTGCACTCCAGTTTGCTGCCACTCAGTTTGAACTCAGTACCGTTGAGACCTCGTCTGTATCCAGTCACTGCTGCAACCTCGTTTGTACCCAGATCTAATGCAATCCATGCATTACTATGTTGGTCCTCGTCTGTAAGTTCAATCCTAAATTTTGAAGCATTTATAGATCTTTTGTTACCCATGCATGTCTTAGTTGCTTAGCCGAAATTCTCTGTAGTAGTCTGCATCTGGTGGTCTACACAATGCTCTCCATCTGTGGTCGTTGGCTCTCCAGCATCTAACCTAGATTGCAAATACCTACCTAATTTCCAGCCTAAGCATACTAACAAAATCATGGCTAATACTTCTAAGTTTTTTTCATTAATTTCTATACAATTGCAGGGATTGCACATTCCTATCAATCTCCCCCTAAATTGATGCAAAGAAAACTCCTAATTAAGACAACAAGCTTACTCTCTAAATTACATTGTTTGATAAAAAAAAGCTTAATCTAATTACTTAGACTAATGTGCAGCAAAAAGTATTACCTTGTATCTGTGATGCTCACTGCCTTTGCTACGCCTGTGATTCTGATCCTCAGATATTCTATGATGTGTTCTTCTTTTCGTATGGGGCTGTTCCCTCTGAGATCTGTGTCCTGATGGCCTTTATTGTAAGGTTTGCTCTCCCTGAATTCTATGGCTTGATGACCTCTTCCCTTGAGACTTTTGTCATTTTGCAACCCTTTCTTCTTCTGCTATCGCTGTTGATTTTCTTTTGATCTTGTTTGTAGTTTTCTCCTTTGCTGCCTTTTTCCTGGAAACAGCTTTCTCGCTGCCTTCTCCCCAGGAAGCCTTATTGCTTCTGTCCCTTTCTCCTCCTTTTTGTTAGCATCGATTAAAGTTCTGATGACTCTTAGTTCAGAAGTGGTTGTTTACTGAGCAACTGTGGCTTTGGAAGTTTGAAGTTAAAGCTTTTTTTTCCATAAATCCAAGCCTTGTGTCATTGTTGCGAATGTGCTCCGTAAGCTGCTGTTGAATAGCTTGCAAGGATGCTTGTAGTTTGCGCAGGTCAGTTGAATGTTGTCCCCATAGCTTATTCAGAGTTGAGGAGCTGAGCCTGTACTGCTGAAGATTTAGGGCATTAGCCCTTTTTATTTGATCGGGAAGGCCTTCAGCCATGTTGGAGAGAGTTGCCTGGAAGTCATGAAAGCACTTTGCCCTGGTAGTCTTCTCAGCTTCTAACTCGTTTGTAACTGGTTACAGACTGTTGAGAAATTTCTTGAATGCATCCTTTGTCCACTGATGCATGTTGTAAATTTTCTGATCCAGTTGTCTGAGTTTATATTCAATAATAGTTTCTGATGGAGATGACTATTGATGTGCAGATGGTTTAGTCTCTACTACTGTTCTTACAATAAAGGATGACCTTTCATGGATTGATGTTATTATGAAATCTACAAGGGCTTGCCTCAGATTCCTAGTTGTAGTTTGGGGTGTCATCTGAATGTCATATGTATCACTGTAGAGTAGGCCTTGAGGAAAACCTACAGATGGTGGATTTGCCTTAGTTTGCACATCCTAAATGAAGAGGACGATCAAAACTCCAGGTTTAGTGGAAGTGAGTCTTAATGTTGCTCATTTTCCTAATTAGAGGGAGTGTCACTCATCAGATGTTTGTTGATTTCTTCAAGGATGACACCTTTGAGAGTGTTGTCTAATGCAGTCTACTCCTCTGTTGGCAATGAGTTTTTTTCCACTGATTCATCCTTCACTATGACTATTTCATCTATCTGTGTAGAAGTGAGGTCAAGTGTGGTAACTTGGGTGAACTCTGCTTGTTCTACTGGCAGTCTGCAGTTGCTTCTTTTGTGGTAGTCTTTGCATCATCCTTAATTGGTGATGCCTTTATTGTTGTTTTCTCTTGCATTGTTGATTCTTCTAAAAGAGTAGGCTCTGCTACTGGGGACTTGACTGTAGGGGACTCTACTGCTGGCTCTTCTGCAGCAGATGGTTCTGCTGTTGATTTCTCTTGGATCCCTTCTTCAGTTACCTCATTAATGATGTCATCGTCATCATCATCATGGCCTTCCATGTGCGGAAAATCATCATCACCATCATCGTCTCCTGATGGTTATGTTCTATCGACTGTTGGCCTTGATAGATAATCATAAATCTCCAAGGTTGCTGCCCTGACATGCTTATCTACTAGCCTTTTCAATTCAGGCTCCACTTCAGGAGTGTGCACAAATTCAATATTTTATAATTATGCATGTCTGTGCCTTCTTGTCTTGAGAGTTGTCTTTTATATCCAGAACTTCACTAAATAGTATGTAGGGTTCAGTGGATCTCTTCTTCTTATTAGCCTCCATTTTTTGAATTTGAACCAGTTGATGGATTTTCGCTTCTGTCATGCCATCAACTATTCCAATTTTTGTCCTTGAGCCATATGCATTTATCCTATATCTTGTGGTTGGTTCTGATGGAATAAGCATTGGCCTTGTAACTTTGGATGTCCTCTTGATCTTGTGCTACTTGATTAACTTTTGTATCATTGCTTTCTTCTGAAGCTTACCTAGTATTTCATCGATTTTCGCTCTGTGTTCTTGAAAGTTTTCTTGTATGGCTTTGACAGTCTGCAGTGCTTTTATAATTTCTGTCTTCATTGGAGATTATGTGCTTGTGGTTGTTGTTGTAGCCCATTCTTCTGATGCAGTTGAGGGCTGATCAGCTTCAATCATAATCAAATCCATTCCTACATTAGGGATACGAATGATTGCTGTTATGAATGCTTCAGTTGCAGCCGTCCTTATTATCATTATATTTGTAGTACAGATATCCAGTAATTGCCCAGTCTATATCCTTCTGAGTTTGGCTTCAATAGCTTCGATCTCCTTTCTTGTATAGCCCTGTGCACTTAGCTCCTGCCTGAGCTATGCTTGTGGTCCTTTTCTGACTTCTTGATAACTTTTATGAGCTTCCAATATGAGGTTTTGATGGTTTTCATCATCACCACCCTCCAGATACTTTAGTGCTATGTTTGCATCATTAAGTGCAACAAGCTGTGATTCCTTTGGTGATAAGGTCTTTGAGGATGATCCATCAATTTCTGCTATAGTTGGTTGTCCAGTCTGCTCTTCTTTTGGTGCAGACTGTGCTTCTGCCTCTATTTCTGTAGACTGTGCAGTAGGGAGATCCGATACTGTTTTCTCTTTTGAGGTTTATAGGACAAGCTTTCTTCTTGTCTCATTCGTCTGCTTTGGTCTGGTTGCTTGTGCCTTCCTGATCACCTTCCCCTTGGCCTTTTCAACCTTCTTTTTGTCAGGGTGGTCTATAACCTTTGCTATAATCTACACTGCTACTAGTTTCTTTGAGAAACCTATTGACTGCTTGCCTATCTTGCTCATATCAATCTGCTTGGCCACAGTCCATAGCCTTCCTCCATTGTTAGATAGCTTGAGTTTTTCCTTCAGAATGATGCTTATGACTCTTCCAAATAAAGATTGTTTGGCCTCTATAGCCATTGCCAGTTGATACATGAGCAGCTTGGCCCAATTGAGCTTGTGTTTGGTGAGGATCGCACACATTATTTCTTGTTGGTTAGACATTATCTGATCTTTGGAGAATTCTCTGGACAGAATCATATTCTTTACAACGTCTACGAGCAGCTTGTGTTCCTTTGATAGATATTTCTTCTTGGTTCATATCCCTTTCTTCTGTCTTTCTTTGCTGAGCATAGCGTGCCTTTCATTAGTCACTACAGAGGGTGGGATGCTTATGGATCCTTCATTTGAGACCTTCAAAAGCTGTTCAAAGTCGTTTGGACATATTTTGATCCCGATTCTTTTGGTGGATGTGCATGTGATGAATTGAAGGTCGTCTGCAAGCTTTACCTTTTCGATGAAGTTGAGAACCTCCTCATCATATATCCTGCTTGTCTTTTCATAGAAGTACTTGAGGTCTGCGTCTTGAATCAGCTCAGATATTTCTTTCACCTCATCTGATTCATTCTTTAATGTTTCAAAATTAAGAACTACTCCTGTCTGCAACTCAACCTTTCTTGTCGGACTTCGTTGCTCTTGAGATTTGTAATTTTTAGGATTGTTGGATTAGATGTTGGCCATTTTCAATGAAATTGAAAGAATTTTTCGAGTTTGTGAGAATGAATCGAAAGAGTTTGTAAACTAAGATTTGCAATACGGTTTGCAGTAGAGCGCAATAGAAAGAGAGAAAGTGAGAGAGTAAAAGTGTTTTTGATTGAAATTTTTTCAGAATTTATACTCTTTGAAAAACATAACGTTGCCATTTTTCTACTAGTCGTTACGCAAATTCAGTCATTGATTTGACCGTTGCGAGATTCTAGGCAATCAGTTTTTAAAATGTTATTTTTTTCCAAAAAAATGAAGTACAGTAGAGTAAGAATAATACTCGTCTTCATTCCACATGCAGTAGAGCAGTAGCACATTTTGGCCATTTTATTGGTTCAAATCAATCATACCCAATTCACATCGGAATTGAATAAGTTGCTCTCATCAAGAGACTTTATAAAAATATCTGCAATTTGTTTTTCTATTGAAATATATTCCAATTTAAAGGGATCTTTTTGCACATGATCTCTGATAAAATGATATCTGACATCAATATGCTTGGTCTTGGCATGGAAACTCTGATTTTCTGAAATTGTCATTGCAGACATGTTGTCACAAAAAAAAAATAAAAATTGGAGTTTTAAAAAATATCATACCGTAGTTTGTAAGTTGTGACCTCATCCATAGTATTTGTGCAGCACACCTTGTTGCAGCTATGTATTCTGCTTCTACAGTAGAGGTTGACATCGTGGTCTGCTTCTTGCTCAATGATGAAATCAGTCTTGCATCAAGAAATTGACATGATCCACTTATGCTTTTCCTGTCAATTCTATAATCTGCAAAGTCTACATCTGAATAACCTGTTGGTGTAAAATCTGATTCCCTAGGATACCATAAACCTAGATTTCGAGTCCCTTTGAGACATCTCAGGATTCTCTTTATTGTAGTGTAATGGGATTCTTTGGGATCAGATTGATATCTAACATATACGCAGACTGAGTATTGGATGTTTGGTTTTGCTTGCAGTAAGGTATAGTAGTGAGTCTATTATTCCTCAATACATTATTTGGCTTATTTTTTTTCCACTCTCATCTTTATTAATTTTTATTGCTACACTCACGGAGGTCTTCATGTGGCTTGTATTTTCTAATCCATACTTTTTAACTGTGTTCTTCAAGTAGTTGGCTTGATTTATAAAAATCCCACTTCCTAACTATTGTACCTGAAGTCCTACAAATTATTTTAATTCTCCCATTAAACTCATCTGAAATTTAGATTTCATTAATACAGCATATCTCTCACACAATTTTTATTAGTGTAGTCAAATATAATGTCATCAACATAAATTTGCACTAATAATACATGTTCCTTATGTTTCTTAAGAAATAAGGTGGTGTGTACCTTTCCTCTTTGAAAATTATTACACAGAAAAGTTGAGAGAGTTTCATACCATGCGTTTGGAGTTTGTTTCAAACCATATAATGCCTTGTCTAACCTGTATACATGACGTGGAAGTTCAAAGTCTTCAAAACTAGGAGGTTGTTCAACATATACCTCCTATTGCAGCTTTACATTTAGGAAGGCGCTCTTCACATCCATTTGATAGACTTTGAATTCTTGATGCGCAGCATAAGCAAGGAATATTCTTATTGCTTACAGTCTTGCAACAAGGGTAAATGTCTCATCAAAATCAATTCCTTCTTCTTGTGAGTATCCTTTTGCCACTTACCTGGCTTTGTTTCTGATGACTGTTCCATTTTCATTAGTTTTGTTCTTAAACAACTAATTATAACCAACAACTATATAATTTTTGGGTCTTGCTACCAGATACCATACTTTGTTTCTTTGAAACTCATTTAGTTCTTCTTGCATGGCCATCAACCCAGTTTGAATCACTTAAGGCTTCATTGGTTATCTTTGGTTCCATTTATGATATGAAACATGCAGACTAAAACTCTATGGTTGTTGCTCTTCTAGTCTGCACAGATATATCCTTGTCTCCAGTGATGTCATCATATGTATGTGCCTTGATCCATCTCCTTTTGTCTTGTTCAATGATTATGTGTTCCAATCGTTGTTGCATCATGGGCTGCTATGACTCTATTGCATTGTTGTTCCCTTCAGTGTGTGCAAACTGCTCTTCATTTTCTGCAGCTTCAAAACTTTTGTCTCCATCCTGTTCATTATTTATGCATGCATATTCCTCATCAAAGATGTTAGCATCACGTATGGATATTTTAGATTCATAAAAGGAAACATGAACGGACTCCTCAACTGTCTGTGTTTTGATGTTATATACCCTAAAGGCTTTACTAGTTGTGGAGTATCCTAAGAAGGTTCCCTCGTCTGTCTTAGGATCAACTTTCCCTAGATGATTTTTATCATTGTTACGTATGTAATATTTGCATCCAAAGACATTAAAGTATTTGACACTTGGTGTCTTTCCTTTCCATAATTCATAGGGAGTCTTCTTGTGCAGTTTATGTATAATACATCTATTTTTGATATAGCATGCAGTGTTTATTGCTTCTGCCAAGAAGTTTTTTGGTAAGTTTGCATTCCTAAGCATTATTCTAGTTGCTTCTATAAGTGTCCTGTTCTTCCTTTTTGCTACATGATTTTGTTGAGGTGTTCTAGGTGCTGAGAAGTTATGTTTAATTCCATGATCATTGCAGTAAACATCTACTCCTGTTTGATCAAATTCAGTTCCATGATCACTCCTGATCGTGATTACTTCAATGTCTTTCTCATTTTGAACTTGCCTTAGGAATCTAGTTAGCAGACTATAAGTTTCATTCTTTTTGTGCAAGAATATTACCCATGTATATCTTGAATAGTCATCTACTACAACTAGGGTATATTTCTTTCTATCTCTACTGGACCAAAAAGATCCATATGCAATAGCTCAAGACTTCTACATGATTCTGATGAGTTTAGAGATTTAAGACTTGCTCTAGTCTGCTTTCCCTCTTGGCATGGTGTGCATAACTTATCTTTTCTAAATTTTATTTGAGGAAGTCCTCTCACTAGGTTTTCTGAGGATAATTTGGCTATTATTTTGAAATTTAAGTAAGCTAATCTCTTATGCCATAACCAGTTTGTATCTTTAGCACCTTTCATATAAAAGCATGTTATTTGTTCTGACTGTGATGAGCTAAGTCTACTGCATAAATGTTCTCTTTTCTGGTTCCTACCAGTTTGACTTCTTTGGTGACTTTGTCTCTTACTTGACATGAATCATGAGTAAATAAGACATCATAGGTTTTGTCACATAACCAACTAATGGAAAGCAAATTATGTTCTAAATCTGTAAAAGCTACATCTTTAAAGATTAAAGAACCTGTACCAAGGGTTCCATAATCTTTAGTTTTACCTTCCTCGCCTCCTCCAAAGATGACTAGGGGTCCTTATTCCTTTCTGTAATCCTTCAGAATGCCTTTACTCCTAGTCATATGTCCAGAACATCCACTGTACAGGTATCACGATCCATCCTATTGTTCCTGCACTAGAACATTGAAAACTTATACATGGTACCCACTGATATGGGTCCTTACTTGTTAGTCTTTGGGATCTACACTTGAATTATTTTCTTGTGTGGAGTCCAACATTCGACTGACTTGTGACCAGGTTTGCCATATGTATAGCAGTAGACCTTTGGTCTTGTTGCCCTGGGTGGTCTGCTGGTGTTACTCTACCTCTTCTTCTTTATTATGCATATACAGACTGGCTTCAAATGTGGTTTTCTCCATAAGGTATTGGAAGTTCTGTTCCATACTGAGTAGTTTGGTGCATACTGAGGTCTGTATGGTCTTTTTCTGGCTTCAATCTTATGACTCCAGACCTTTTGCACCTTGTGGTGTTTTATACTAATTCGTAGTGATGCTTTGCTCAAGGATTTAACCCTTTGGATTTGAGCAGTAAAGGTTTTACTCTTTTGCTCTCCTTCTGCAATACAGGCTTTGCCCTTCTGCAAGACTTTTGTAGGGGGCTGCTTTGCCTTTCTCTGACTGGTGATAGCATTATCAATCACTTTTAAATGTGAGAGATTATTTAACCAGTCCTTGTAACCTAAGTCGGTTTTATCATGTGAGGATTGACCCATGTTACGCATTTTCTGCAAGTTTAGGATCTTTCCATTCCAAGTATCTACCTGATTTTGAAGCTCAGTATTTCTCAATGTGAGTGTCACCACTACTGCATTGAGAAACTTTACTTTTTCATCTGATTTTTTTAGCTCATTTTGAGCCACGACCACGTTACTGTTAATCTCTTTATGTACTAGACTATATTTCTCTTTGAGATTTGCAATCAGCTCGAGATTCTCTTTATTTTTCCTTGAGAGGGAAATAAAGTTTTCAGAGGTTTCTTGAAGTGTCTCCTTCAATTCCTCTAGAGTAGCGTCTGAGTTAGAAAAGTCAAATACATGTTGTTTTCCTTCATTTTTTGCAATGAGACAGAGCTAAGCATTGGAGATCGTTTCTTCGTCATCTGAGCCTGTCTCACTACATGTAACCTATCAATCACTTTTAAATGTGAGAGATTATTTAACCAGTCCTTGTAACCTAAGCCGGTTTTATCACGTGAGGATTGACCCATGTTATCCATCTTCTGCAAGTTCAGGATCTTTCCATTCTATGTATCTACATGATTTTGAAGCTCAGCATTTCTCAATGTAAGTGTCTCCACTACTGTATTGAGAAGCTTTACTTTTTCATCTGATTTCTTTAGCTCATTTTTAGCCATAGCCAGGTTACTACTAATCTCTTTATATGCTACACTATATTTCTTTTTGAGATTTACAATCAACTCGAGATTCTTTTTATTTTTCCTTGAAAAGGAAATAAATCTTTCAGAGGTTTCTTGAAGAGCCTACTTCAATTGCTCTAGAGTAGCATCTGAGTTATAAAAGTTAAATACCTGTTGTTTTTCTTCATTTTTTACCATGTCGTAGCAGCATTGGTTTTTCCATTTTCCTTCCTTCCAGAGTTTCCTTTGCTGTATTCCTTTTTCTTCCTCTATGTAGACGATTCCTGTATAGGTCATCTGCATTGTGCAGAAAAGTGTCTTGGCTTTCCACAATTATAGCATACTTCTTTTTATGCTTCTTTGGCTTTTGTTGAGAGGTTTTTCCTGAGATTTTTCTTTTTGAACAATTTTCTGAACTTCTTGCCCATCAATACAAGTTCTTCTGATATTACTTGTTTGCTTGCATACGAGGTGTCACTGGTTTCCTCTTCTGCCATTGATCTTAGAATTTTCCCTTAAGCCTTGAAGGCTAGAGTTTTCTTCCTGACCTCATCAATTTGTCTCTTCTACTCAACTTCCAAGTTGTAGTTATGCAGCAAACCATACAGTTGGGCTAAGGACATCTTAGCCAGATCCCTAGACTCCCTTATCGCTGTGGTCTTTGTCCCCCAGATCTCACCAAGTGATCTCATGAGATTCAGATTGAATTCCTTATTATCAGAAGTCTTCCCTAAAATTTTGGGACTGTTGATGAATATATTGAACCTCTCATAAAAGCTAATTAAGTTCTCATCCGATCTCATTGATACCCAATCGTACTTCGTACTGTTGCATCAAGCCATCCTTTTTGTTTTCCCTGATTTCATTTATTCCTGAGCAGTAGAGCATCCTACATTTCCTTTACAGTGCTTGCATGAGCCACTATCTCAAACATGTCATCATCAAGAGCTTTAAACATTTGATTTCTTGCCCTTCTGTCCATCAGTATTAGATGCCAGTCCTCTTTTGTCCAAAGGGATTTAGACTTGTCCACTTTATTGTTTACAACAACTGGATCTGACATCTTTGGCATGTATGGTCCGTTAGTGATGATGTCATATATTCTTTCATCTATTGAATTCAGATGTGCAAGTATCCTCAGCTTCCTATGATTAAATTTGTCAAATAAGCATGTTGGCGGCTCTCCGTTATTAGGGCATTTGGGTAGCTTTGGAGGAGGCATGTTTTCTTCATAAAATAAACTGTTAGTAGCTTATTCCACATATAAATCAAAAGATATGACCTTTTTTTTCCAAAACTGTTAGGCCTAGAAAGTAGGCTCTGATACCAATTGTAAGATCCGCACGTTCAACCTATAGGGGGTGAATAGGTTGTTTAAAATTTATCCGTGCAACGCAACAAAATTATAAATTTCAACCACTGATGTTCTTTGCAGAATACTGAGGTAGTCTACAGCAGAGACTTAAGCTCTGTGAGTTTGTCTCTGTTTTGCTGTTGTGATTAATTTTTAATAGTTCTAAAGGCTGTTAACAATGGAAAACAGATAAAGAACACATGATTTATACTGGTTCAGACACTCGTTATCAACTAATAATCCAAAGCTTAGTCCAATCTTTCCTTGGTGACCAGTTTAGTCAACCCTTGAGGAGAGTTCACTATCTTATTGTTTTTGGCTTACAAGAAGTTACTAATAGTTTATTTTTAAAAAGAAAATATGGCTCCTCCAAAGCTACCCAAATGCCCCAACAGTGGAGAGCCACCAGCATGCTCATTTGATAATTTCAATCACTGGAAGCTAAGAATGCTTAGGTATCTAGATTTAATAGATGAGAGAATGCATGACATTATTCTAGATGGACCAAACCAAAGATGCCAGATCCAGTTGATGCATCCATCGAAGTGGACAAGCCTAAATCCCTCTAGACAAAAGAGGACTGGGATCTAGTGCTGGTGGGAAAAAAGTAAGAAATTAAATACACAAAGCTCTTGATGATGATATATTTGAAATAGTGGTTTATACAACCATTGCAAAGGAAGCATGTGACACTCTATTGCTCAGGAATGAAGGAACAAATGAAATCAGGGAAAATAAGAACGATGTCCTCATGAAGCAGTACGATTGGGTCTCAATGAGATCTGATGAAAACCTGACCAGTTTCTATGAAAGATTTAATGTGCTCATCAACACTCTCAAGACTTTCGAAAAAACCCTTGACAATAAAGAAGTTAACCTAAAGTTCATCAGATCACTTTGTGAATTATAGGGAGAAAAGATTACAGTAATAAGGGAGGCCAGAGATTTTGCTAAGATGTTCTTGGTACAGTTATATGATGTACTACATACATACAATATGGAAGTTGAGCAAAAGAGACAAATTGATGAGGCTAGGAAGAAAAATTTGGCGTTCAAAGCTCAAGAAAAAATTCTGAGATCCATGGCAGAAGAGGAAACAGTGACACCTCATTTGCAAGTGAACATGCAATATCAGAAGAACTTGCACTAATGGGTAAGAAGTTCAGAAAGCTGTTTAGGAAGAAAAATCTCAAGAAAAACATCTCAAGCAAGGTCAAAGAAGCAGAGAGGATGTCTGCTCAACTGTGGAAAGCTAGGGTATTTTGTTGCACTGTGGAGATGACCTACATAGAAATCGTCTACACAGAGGAACAAAAAGAAATATGGCAAAGGAAGCTCTAGAAGAAAGGAAAAGGGAAAGGCCTATGCTAGTAAAATCTGGAGTGAGACAGACTCAGATGATGAAGAGATAATCTCAAATGCTCAGCTCTGCCTCATGGCAAGGAATGAAGAAAAACAACAGGTATTTGATCTCTCTAACTCAGATGCTACTCTAGAGGAATTAAAAGAGGCACTTTAAGAAACCTTTGAAAGCTTTATTTCTCTCTCAAGGGAACATAAAGAGAATCTCGAGCTGATTGTAAATCTCAGAGAGAATTACAATCTAGCATATGAAGAGATTTACTGTAATCTAGCAGTGGTTCAAAATGAGCTGAAGAAATTAGATGAAAAAGTAAAGTTTCTCAATACAGTAGTGGAAACACTCACATTGAGAAATGATGAGCTTCAAACTCAGGTAGATACATGGAATCGAAAGACCCTGAACTTGCAAAAGATACTAAACATGGGTCAATCTTCACATGATAGGTTAGGATTAGGTTACAAGGACTGGTTAAATGACCTTTCATACTCAAAAGTGAATGATAATGTCATAACTAGTAAGAAAGAGGTAAAACAGACATGTGTAAAAATCTTGGAGAAGGGTAAAGCCTCTAATGAAAAAAGAGAGTAAAGGAGTAAGGCCTCTACTACTCGAACCCAAAGGGTTGAATCCTTGAGAAAATTACCAGCACGAACTGGTGCAAAACACCACAATGTGCACATGGCCTGGAATCATAAGATTGAGGCCAACAAAAGGTCATACAGAACCCAGTATGCACCAAATTACTCAATATGGGACAATACTTCCAATACTGTGGAGAAAACCACATCTGAAGCCTGTCAGCACATGGAGAATACAACAGAAGGGATGAAAAAAAACTGACAGACCACCTAGAGCAATAAGGATAAGGGTCTAGTGCTATACTTGTGGCAAACTTGGTCATAAATCATTCGAATGTTGGACTCCACACAAGAAAATTATTCAAGTGTGGATGCCCAAAAGTAACAAGGACCCATATTTGTGGGTACCATGTACAAGATTTCAATCCTTTATTGCAGGATGGAACATTATACTTCGACAGTAGATGCTCAGAACATATGATTGGCAATGAAATTATTATGAAAGATTACAAAAAAGAGGAAGGACCCCTAGTCATCTTTGGAGGAGGCAAGATAGGTAAAGCTAAAGGTTATGGAACCCTTGGTACAACTTCTCTAATCTTTAGAGATGTATCTTATGTTAAAGGTTTAGAACATAACCTACTATCCATGAGTCAATTATGTGACAAAAATTAAGATGTTTCTTTTACTCATTATTCATGTCAAATAAAAGATAAAGTCGCTAAAAAAGTCAAGCTGGTGGAAACCAGAAAAGGAAATATTTATGCAGTAGACTTTAATTCATCTCAGTCAGCACAAATTACATGTTTTTATACAAAAGGTGTTGAAGATACAAACTAGCTGTGGCATAAGAGATTAACTTATCTAAACTTCAAAACCATAGCTAAGTTGTCCTTAGAAAATTTATTAAGAGGACTTCCTGAAATAAAGTTCAAAAAGGACAAGTTAAGCAAATAATGCCAAGAAGGAAAGCAGACTAGAGTAAGTTTCAAACCTCTAAACTCATCAGTATCAGTGAGAATACTTAAACGCATGGTTCTTTTTGGTCTAGTGGAAGTAGAAGTTTAAATAGAAAGAAATATATCCTAGTGAAGAGTTTCTATCAAATGGATGTGAAGAGTGTCTTTCACAATGGAAAGCTGCAAGAAGAGATATATGTTGAACAACCTCCTGAATTTGAAGATTTTGAACATCCACATCATGTGTACAGGCTAGATAAAGCATTAAATGGCTTGAAACAAGCTCCAAGGGCATGGTATGAAACTCTCTCAACTTTTCTATGTGAGAATAATTTTTAGAGTGGAAAGGTAGATACCATCCTATTTGTTAAGAGACACAAAAAGTATATTCTCTTAGTGCAAATTTATGTTGATGATATTATATTTGGCTGTACTAACAATGGAAGAATTGAAATATTTTCCAGGATTTCAGGTACAACAGTTAGAAAGTTGGATATTTATAAATCAAGGCAAATACCTAAAGAGCACAATCAAGAAATATGGATTAAAAAATACAACCCGAATGAAAACCCCTATGAGTGCAGGTATAAAAAATGATAAGGATGAGAGTAGAAAAGGAATAATTCAAGCAATGTATAGAGGAATAATATGATCACTCTTATACCTTACTGCAAGCAGACCAGGCATCCAGTACTCAATCTACGTATGTGCAAGATATCAATCTGATCTCAAAGAATTCCATTACACTGCAATAAAGAGAATCCTCGGATATCACAAAGAAACTCCAGATTTGGGTGTATGATATCCTAGGAAATCAGATTTTATACTAACAGGTTATTCAGATATAGACTTTACAGGCTGTAGAATTGACAAAAAGAGCACAAGCGGTTCATGCCAATTTCTTGGTGCAAGATTGATTTCATGGTTCACCAATAAGCAGACCACAATGTCAACCTCTACTGTAGAAGCAGAATACATAGCTATAGGAAGCTATGCTGTACAAGTACTATAGATGAGGTCATAACTTGCAGATTATGGTATAATGTTTTCTAAAACTCCAATATTTTGTGACAACACATCTACAATGGCAATTTCAGAAAATTCAGTTTTCCATGCTAGGACCAAACGCATTGATATCAGGTATCATTTTATCAGAGATCATGTGAAAAAGGTCACATTAAGTTGGAATACATTCCAATAGAAAAACAAATTGCAGATATTTTTATAAAGCCTCTTGATGAGAGCAAGTTTATTCACTTGCGAGTGAATTGGGTATGATTAGCCTGAATCCGTAAAATGACCAAAATGCTCTACTGCTCTACTGTACATGTAGAATACAGATCAGTGTTATTCTTACTGTACTATTGTTCTAGTTTTGATAAGAAATAACGTTTTAAAACTGATTGCCTAAAATTCTACAACAATCAAAATTTGCGACTGAATCTAATCCATGGCTAATTTTTAAATGGCAATGGTAACTTTTTGAAAGAGTATAAATTTGAAAAAAATTTCAACCTAAAATACTTTTCATTCTCTTACTCTAAGGATTTTAATACTCTCTCTCTATTACACTCTACTGCAAACCCTATTTTGTGAATTCTGAGAACTCACTTTCACGGACTTGAAATTTTTTTGATTTCACTCAAAAAATGGCCAACACCCGATCCAACTCCCCTCTTAAGAGTGACAAAACTCAACAGCGACGTAGTTCAACAAAGAAGACTGAATTGCAGACGGGAGTAGCTCTTGATTTTGAAACTTTAAAAAACGAATCAAATGAAGGAAAGGAGATATCTAAGCTTATTCAAGATGCAGGTTTAAAGAACTTTTGTGAGAAAACTAGAAAAATATATGAAGAAGAAGTACTAGACTTCATTGAAAAGTAGAGAGTTGCTGAGGACTTTCCGATCATCACATACATATCTACCAAACGGATTGGGATCACTATCACAGCAAAGGACTTCGAATAATTGTTTAGAGTCTCAAACGAAGGACCCAGGGGAATTCCAGTCTCTGTGGTAAACGATAGGAGGCATGTAATGCTGAGTGAGGATAGACAGAAGGAAGGAATACGAACAATAAAGAAGTATATGTCCAAGGAACACAAACTGCTTGTAGATGTGGTGAAGAAAGTGATCATGTCTATGGAATTCTTCAAGGATCAGATCACTTCTGATCATTAAGAAATAATGTGCACAATCCTCACCAAGCACACACTCAATTGGGCCAAGCTGCTTATGTATCAATTATTCAAAGAAATAGAGGCTAGAAAACCTCTATTTGGATGAATTATGCATCGTTCTGAAGGAGAAACTAACACTCTCTGACAAGGGAGGAAGGCCATGGACTATGGCCAAGCAAATTGATGTCCGAAAGATTGTGAAGCAACTAATAGGGTTCTCAAGGAAACCAGTAGCAGTACATATGATAGCAACGGTTACATACCAGCCTAACAAGAAGAAGCCTAAAAAGGACAAAGGAAAGCTGATCAAGAAGGCACGAGAAGTCAAACCGAATTAGGAAAGGGTTGCAAGGAAACAATATCAAAACTCCTTGCTACACAGCCTACAGAAATGGAGACAGAAGCACAGCCTGCACCAATAGAAGAGTAGACTGAAGTTAGTTCTCAAGGACCAACAATCGCAGCAGCAATTGAGGCTTCATCCTCAAGAACTATACCACCAAAGGATCCAGAAATTACTGTACTCCAAGATGCAAATATCGCTTTGAAGTATCGAAAAGCTGGTACTCATGAAAACCTTCAGAAGCTTATTCTGGCAGCTTATCAAAGCTATCAGAAAATTAGAGAAGGACCAAAGGAACAGCTCAGACAAGAGCTAGGTGCACAAGTGTACATAAGAACGGAGATTGAAGCCAAACTCAGAGGGATGCAAACTAAGCAACCACTAAGTATATCTACTATAGTCTCACTGACAATAAGAACTACTGCAATAGAGATATTCACAATAACAATCATTCCTATAGGAATGGAATTGGCTGTAATTGAAGCTCACCAGCCCTCAACTACATTAGAAGCATGGGCCATAATAACTACCACAACAACACAATCTCTAGAAAAGGAAGAGATTATGAGGGCACTATAGACCGTCCAAACTATTCAAGAGAAGGCTCTAGAACTTAGGGCCAAGACTAATGAGATGCTCGACAAGACCCAAAAGGAAGCAATGATCCAACAGTTCATCAAGGAGCACAAATTTCCAATCAAAAGGAAGTCCAAGGCTGCAAGGCCAAAGCTCATTCCCTTAAAACCAACAAGGTACAAGATCAACCCAGACGGCTCAAGGACAGAAATAGAGATAATTGATGGCATAATAAAGGCAGAAATTGAGCAGCTAGTTCTAATTCAAGGAATGGAGGCCCACTAAACCCTACATATTGTTCAGTGGGGCTCTAAAAATCAAGGACTCAACCCTCAAGACCACGAGACACAAACAAGCATAACTACAACATGTTGAATTTGTGCACAGTCCTAAAGTGAAGGCTGAACTAAAAAGGTTGATTGACAAGCATATTAGAGCAGCAACCTTAGAGATTTATGATTACTATTCAAGACCAACTATTGGAAAAACACCATCACCAAGCGATGATGATAACGACCATGATGAACCCCACAATAAGAAGACCATGATGATGATGACATCATTGATGAGGTGGATGAAGAGAGGATAAAGGAACAATCAGCAGCAAAACCATTTGCTATAGAAGAGCCAGCAGCAGAGTTTCCAGCAACAGAGTCTCCATTAGCAGAATCTACAGCAACAGAATCAGAAGAACATGAGGTAACATCAACAGAAAAATATTCAGCAGAAAAGGCAGAGGATAACAAGGTATCAATAGAGGAAGTGACAGCAACCGAATCAACAACAGAGGGATCACTAGCAAAGGAGTCAGCATCACCAATAAGGGATGCAACAGTGGCTATCTCAGAAGAAACACTAACAGGCTATCAGCAGACCACTGAGCAAGCAGGGTTCACTCAAGTTACAACACTTGATCTCACTCCCACACACGCAGAGGAGGTGATCATAGTGGAGGATGAATCATTAGAAACAACCCTAATTCCAAGAGATGAGAAGACTACAGTGGAAAGCATTTTAAAAGGTGTCACTCTTGAGGAAATCAACAAGCATTTGATGATTGGATATATCTCCTCTAAACCTGGTGTTTTCACCTCCCTCTTCATTCGGATTTGTGCAGACCAGAGCAGATACGCCCTCAGTGGGATTCCCTAAAGGATTACTCTACAGTGACACCTCTGATATCCAAATGACACCCCAGACTAAAGACGTCAGGTTGACACCATTCCATGAAAGACCAACCTCTACTGCAAGAACAATGGCCAAAATTGAACTACCTGTACATCAATAATCATCTCCACCAGAGACTACAATGGAGTACATATTAAGGCAATCGGATCAGGAGATTGACAACATGCATCAGTGGACAAGGATGCATTAAAGGACCTTCTTGACCGACTTGAAGCAGTTGTAGACGAGCTAGAAGTTAAGAAGACCACTAGAACCAAATACTTTGAAGACTTCCATGAATCTCTCTCCAACATGGTTGAAAGAATCATAGACCAAATTCAAAGGGCCAATCCTTTAAATCTCCAGTAGTACAGAATCAATTCTTCAAATCTGAACAAGGTAAGGGGCCAACACTCAGCTGACCTTCGCAAACTACAAGCTTCTCTAAAGACCACTCAAACGCAGCTCAAAGAACACATCCTCATCTTGTTAGAAAACAAGCTTCAGCTTGAAACTACAAGGGCCATGACTGCTCAGCGGGCAACCACTTTTGAACTCAATCGAGCTGCAATCGAATCCCTTATAATAGCACTAAATGCTAAAAAAGGGGGAGAAGACAACAGAAAAAGGGAAAGAAGTAGTAAGGCCATTTGGGGAGAAGGCAATAAAGAAAAGAAAAGAAGCAGATGATCTCAAAAGAAAATCAACAACAGCAGTAAAAGAGAATGCTTTTAATGAACAAAACAGCCATGATGTTTTTAATGTGCTAAGGCTAGGAATTAGTTACTAATATGCAGTCGAGGTTAGATGCTGGAGAGCAAAAAGCCACAGATGTAGAGCATTGAGGGCCACCAAATACAAACTACCACAGAGAATTCTAGAATGACAGCTAAGACATGCATGGATAATAAAACACCTAAAAATGCTTTAGGATCTAGGATCAATCTTGCACACAAGGGCCAACACAATAATGCATAAAGGATTACATCAGATCTGGGTGCAGACGAGGTTGTACCAGTGACTGGATATAGACGAGGTCTCAACAGTACTGAGTGTAGACTGAGTTGCGACAGACTGAACTGCAAGAGAGATGGTTGTTAAGGTTGGGGCGGAATTCTAAAAATTGATCACATTGAAGATTTAAGATATGCAGTGACAATACGAGGATAAGAATAAGATGAACTGTCGACATTAGTGAAAGAGTCACATGTGATAAGCTATCACCATCAGGTCAAGTACAGTCGTGGGTAAGCCTATAAAAGGGAATTAAAGAGCTCAAGGAAAAGTGTTGTTGTACAAAAGATTGAATGTACAAAGTGTGAAAAACCAATCTGAATTCAAAACTCTTGAAGTCAGCTTAATTGAAGAATAACAGTAAGAAGAGGGTTCACTAGTCTTCATTGAAGAACTAAAGCAGTAGCAGAATCCAGCAAAGGATCTGTGCAAAGGGTATAGGTTCTTCGCCTTTGACAAGTTAACTAACTTGTAAATGATTTGTCTTATAAGCCAAAAACAAGAAGATAGTGAACGCACCTCTGGGATTGACTAGACTGGTCACCAAGGGAAGATTGGACTAAACTCTCGATTATCAGTAGATATAAATCCTGTGTTTCTACTTTCCTTTTTATTCCTTTGTATCTTTAGAGCTATTAAACATCAATCACAACAACAAATAGAGACAAATTCTTAAGATGTAAGTCTCTACTGCAGATACTATTGGTAGTCTTCTAAGGTCATCGGTATATTGAAATCAACTATTCCTCTTTATTACACTCAAAAGGACAAAACAACCTATTCATCCCCTCTCTAGGTTATACCTGTGTATCTTACAACCCCAATTTTTTGATTAATTATCAATGATATATATGATGCACTGTAGCTGGACCCACCGCCTCAATTAGACAAAAATTATACATCCTAGTCTACTCATAAAAATTAAGTTAAGTTCACTCATACATCCTAGTTTTGAAGCATTTGATGCACTGAATCATAACTCAGAATAACATCTTCGCTGTGGAATTCACATCACTTTCTAGAATCAGATTACCTTTGTTTTACTTAGGAGTTCATTCAAGACTTTGTTATATTTATCGTCATATCAATCACACAGAGACGACAGACAATAAAAACCATTTATGTTATAATTGTGCTCTTGGTGAGGCTTATTCAATTTCATAAATAAGTTCTCTTTACCTTTAAAAAAAGGGACATCCACGAGAGGGGATCAGCCAATCAGGAGCCTAGGGTCTCCTGCAGTAAGATATCCTTATACCAAAATGATCTCACAAGGTCGATGAAAAAATCTCACCACCAAGTCACTGTATAACACATGCAACACACACAATACTCTTCGTGTTTTAAACCACGGAGTTATCCCATCAATTATGGATTTACACTCCTTTCACTCACTCATCGTGTAAACAACACATAACATAAAGTCACAAATCATCTTATCATGGCACACAACAAGTGATAGCCAAGAAGGTACGTCAAAACACATTTTTATGTCAAATACAATTAGTGACTTAAGATCAAAGATTCCAACGCATATTATTATACTTACGGTATAATAATACGTATCGTTACACACAATAAATCTAAATGTTACCTTTTATCACAGTTCTTAGCATGCACATGCTTGTGTCTCCATATCCCATAATATAATAGGATACATGTATTAAGATACACCCTTGTGAATGATTGTTCACCTTATGGAGTTAAGCATATTTGTTCGTACTTTTTGAAAAACTGCCATAGTAATATTATGTGATAGTGCCAAACTTTGAGAAAAGTCTTTGATACTTTTTTTCATAGTCCATGATGATAATTTTATGTATTTACCATTATTAGAAGTGTTTTGTGAACATTTGGCGTTATTTCGGGGTCAAAATAATTCATTTTTGGATTCTACCCAACATGACCCTTCGACACGTTTAAATTTATAACTACTCATATATAGCTTCAAAAATTATTTCGTAAAATTCTGCATAAGCTATGTAAGGTCCAGGATTTAATCTAGAGGGGGGGGGGGGGGG
>LIEC01000085.1:21032-77398 GCA_001925005.1 Drosera capensis
CGGGGATGAATAGGTTGTTTCAAATATTTTTCTAACTTATAATGGTGAATACTAGTTATTTGCAGACTAGTGTTCTAACCAGACCACTTAGATAGTCTGCAGATGATAGTTGGTAGTCTGCACCAGAGAGTTCAAACTCTTTGAGTTTATCTCTGTTTGGCTGTGATGATTTATTTCTAACAATTCTAAATATCAAGCAATAAAGGCAAGTAATAGACACAGTATTTATACTGGTTCAAACACTTGTTATCAAATGATAATCGAGAGCTTAGTCAAGCCTTCCCTTGGTGACTAATGTAGTCAAGCCAAGAGGTGAGTATCACAATCTTCTTGTTTGAGCTTACAAGAAAAATCCTTTTTAAAAGCAATCTAACTTGTACAAACGTTGAAGGACTCAGATCTTTTGCACAGATCCATACTCAAGACTCTGTTTCAAGATGTGTCCTTCTGTAAACTAGTGATATTCCTTTCATTGTGATCTTCACGAATTAGCTCTCTTGAGTAATTTTTGAACTTTTGATTATTTTGTACGTTTGTCTTTCAATCACATTCAACAGCCTTTCTTCAATGAGCTTCAACGGTTCCATTTTATAGGCTTAAGGAACGAACCCAAGCAACATGGTACTATTTCTGACATGACACATTGTCACTCGTGTCCCCCACAATCTTGTTTTTGATGCTGGCAGTCCACTAACTCCAGAAATTATGTCGTTATTGCTTTAACTCAAATCTTCGTTTGACTGACTCTAGACCTTTGACCTAACCCTAGCAATAATCTCTACTACAATCTAGTCTACTACAACCTCAAGTCTACATCCAGTACTATAAGCCCTAGTCTGCACCTTGCAACCCTAGTCTTCACCAAGTCCCTACTGCAACCTTAGTCTACACCCAGATCTGATCCACTTCATGCCTTGTTATGTTGGTCCTCATTTGCAAGCTTAATCCCAGATCCTGAAGCCTTTGAAGTTATTTTATTGCTCATTAATGCTTTAGCTGCTTAGCCAAAGTCCTTTGTAGTAATCTGCATCTGGTGGGTCACATGATATCTATTATCTGCCGCTGTCTGCTCTCTAACAATAACCTAGACTGTAACTATCTACTTGACTTCTAGCTTAAACACACTAACTACATTATGACTAATTCATCTCAGATTTGTTACATCAATTTCTATAAAATTGGAGGGATTGCACATTCCAATCAATCTCCCCCATAAATTGATGCTAACAAAAACTCATATGTAAAACAACAAGTTTACAACTTTTCTATCTACTTGATTACATTGTTTTCAAACTAAAAACAAAACAAGAAAAGAAAGTGCAATATAGATGTTTATGCTTATCTTTGATTCTCCTTTCCTTCGCTGCGCTTATTCCTTTGTTCCTCTTCTGATTCTTTAATGCACTTGTGAGATTTTTCTTCTAACTCTCTGTGTTGTCTGCGTTCTTCATAAGGTTGTTCTCCATGATGTCTTTGTCTCTTTGTAGACCTTTGCCCGTCTCTGTTAGAGGAATATCTCTTCTTAGTCACAGAAGACTTCTCTCCCTGAGTTTCAGCTGGGGTCTTCTGCTTCTTTATTTCAGGGATCCTCTACGGCTCTTCTACAGTTTGCTTCTCCCCTCCCCCTTTTTTTTGCATTCAAGGTGGAGGTGAGAGCTTCAATGGCAGTACGCACAGCTTGAAGTTCAGAGAATATGTTCTTTTGAACTACTTCCAGTTTGGTTTCAAGGAGTCCAAACTTGGTGTCATTGATGCGTATGGTTTTATCTAGTTATTGTTGAGTGGTTTGTAGAGACTTGTTCAATTTTCTTAGATCAGCTGTATGTTGGCTTTTGAAATTGTTGAGATTTGAAGAGCTCAATCTATATTGTTGAAGGTTGAGGGCATTAACTCTTTGCATTTGGTCAATGATCTCTTTTGTCATTGTGTGAAGTGATGCTCGAAGATCTTCGAAGCCTTGAGTTTTGGTTTGCCTTGCATCTTCAAACTCTTCTGCAATTGGCTGCAGGGTGTTAAGCAACTCATGAAGTGCTTCATTGTTCCATTCGTACATGTTGTAGATTTCTTGATCTAATCTTCCCAATCTATAGTCTGTAGTGTCTTCTGAGGGAGAAGAGTGTATCCTTTCTGCAGGTGGCCTTGGTTGAACTGAGATGATTTGAATGTCATCATAAAATGCATTCTTAAGTATCTTGACTGCAGATGGAGGAGTTGTCTGAGTTTCAGAGGCACTGCTGCTTGGTATTCCTTATGTAAATCCTATGGAGGGTGGATCTGTTTGTGTTTGCACCTTTCTAAATGAGGCGGATGGTGCAAATAGAAGATTAGACAAACTGTGTAAGGCCAGACGAGTTGGAGTTGATTATTCTGTCTCGTCTGTATCCTTTGTCTAAGTTGCAGTGTGAGGTAGTGCTATATCCCAGTCTGCTGTGGATGTGACCGTTATTAGATTTTCAATTGTGGGCAGTTCCTCCTCTTGTTCTTCAACTTCAGGGAGTTCCTTTGTAGTTTCTTCTTCTGCTTCTACCTTAGGAAGTTCCTCTGTAGTTTGTTCTGCTGTTTAATCTTCCATTTCATTATCCTGTGTCTCCTCTGTGACAGGTTCCTCTGCTGGAAACTCAGTCTATTGGTGTTCGACAGTTTCTTCAATAATTTGTGTTTCTTCATGTCCTTCATTAGTTTCTTGTTCAGCTGTAGAAGACTTTGTTGCAGATGGTTCATCTGGATGTTCTTTTGCTGTAGGTTGTTCTACCTCAGTCGGTTCTATTTCTTAAACCTCAGTTGCTTGTTCTTTAGCTGCAAATGCGATCACTACTTGTGTCTGTACTGGAGATTCTTCTGTTTCATATCCTTCTGCTTGAGACTCAGCTATAGCTTCATCTTCTACTGCAGGTTCCTCAGCTACTTGTTTTACTGCAAGAAACTCTCCTACAGTGGTCTTGACTGCTGTAGGGTGTTCCTGGATACCTTCTTTTGCAACTTATCAATGATGTCATCATCATCATCCTGAGTATCAGGATATTGTTGATAACCACCATCATAACCATCATCACCTGATGGTTGATGTTCTCCCAAGTCAGGTCTTGAGAGATAGTCATATATCTCCTCGACTGCAGCTTGGACATGTTTAACTAAGAGAGTCTTTAGCTCAGCCTCGACTGGAGGTGTGTTTACAAACTAAATGGGTCTGAGTATAGCATGTTTGAGTCTTGTAGTCTTCAAGGTGGAGTCCTTGAATTCAAATGCCCCATTGAACAAAAAATGTGCTTTTTTGGGTCTTGTTGACCTGCTGGCCGTCTTCTTTTGAAGTTGAGTTAGTTGTTAGACTTCTGCTTCTGACATCCCATCAGTTTCTCTAATCAAAGTCTACGATCCATCTAGATTGATTCTTATTGTTAGCATGGCTTGCCTCCTTATTGTCACGATTGCAGGTGGAATGATTCTTGACCCTTCGTTAGGTAAGTTGAAAGTCTGAGCAAAATCATCTGCCTTGATATAGATGGCAACTTTCATTGTAGTAGAGGTGTAGGAAATCAATTGCAGATTGTCTGTGACTTTCGCCCTGTTGATGAAATCAAGTACTTTATCATCATAGGTTTTGCTTGTTCGTTCACAGAAATACTTGAGTCCGGCTTCTTGGATAAGATCAGCAACTTCCTTTAATTCATCTGATTCATCTCGCAAGGTATTGAAATCGAATAGCACACCAGTTTGGAGTTCGACCTTTCTTGATGGGCTTGATTCATCAGATTTAGTGCTCTTCTTGGAGACGTTTGAGGGAGTGTTGACCATTTTCGACGAGTGTTTGTTGAAAATCTTGAGTTCCAATAATGAGTTTGAGAGAACTGAAAGTTAGGGTTTTTTTGTTCTTGATGCAGTAGAGCGCTTCGAGTTTAAAGAGAGAATGAGAGCGTTTCTTGAGAGAGAGAATATGAGAGTGTAAAGTGTTTTTTATTTAGAAAAATTTCTCATTTTATAGTCTTCAAAAATACTTCCGTTGCTAGAATTTTCTAGCCGTTATATAGTATCAGCCAATTATTTTAACCGTTGTGTGATTTAAGGAAAACCGTTTTGTAAAGTTAATGTACTTTCCAAAAATAAGTGCAGTAAAATAATATTGCTTCTAGTTTGCTTCCACGTATGCAGCAAGCAGTAGAGGAATAATGCTAGCCTGCACAAAATAATTCCAGTCTATATTCTACATATGCAGTAAAGCAGTAAAGCATTTGGCTAGTTTTACTGTTTCAAATCAAGTATACCCAATTCTCCTCTAAATTAACTAAACTTACTCTCATCGAGAGGTTTTGTAAAAATGTCTGTAATTTAATTTTCTATTGGAATATATTCCAATTTAATGTGACCTTTTTGCACATGATCTCTGATAAAGTGATATCTGACATCAATATGCTTTGTTCTTGAATGAAAAACTAAATTTTCTGAAATTGTCATTGTAGACGTGTTGTCACAAAATATAAAGGTTTCAGAGAATATCTTATCATAGTGTGCAAGCTGTGATCTCATCCATAGTATTTGTGCAGCACAACTTTCTGTAGTTATGTACTCTGCTTCTGCCGTAGAGGTTGACACGGTAATCTGCTTCCTGCTTACCTAGATCAATCTTGCATCAATAAATTGACATGATTCTCTTGTGCTTTTTCTGTCAACTCTACAACTGTAAAGTCTATATCTAAAAAACCTATTAGTGTAAAATTTGATTCCCTAGGATACCATACACCAAGGTTTGGAGTTCCTTTAAGATATCTCATGATTCTTTTTACTGTAGTATAGTGAGATTCCTTGGGATCAGATTAACACCTTGCACAGACACAAAGTGCATATTAAATGTCTGAATTGCTTATTGTAAGGTATAACAATGACCCTATTACTCTTCTATACATGGTTTGATTTATCTTCTTTCCATGTTTATCTTTGTCTATCTTAATTAATGTGCTCATGGGAGTTTTCATATAACTAGCACTTTCTAAGCCATACTTTTTGATTGTGTTTTTTAAGTACTTGGATTGATTTAGAAAGATTCCACTTTCTAATTGTTGTACTTGAAGTCCTAGAAAATATTTTAGTTCCCCCATTAAACTCATGTGAAATTTAGATTGCATTAGTTCTGTAAAAAGTTCACAAAGTTTATTATTAATGCAACCAAATATAATATCGTCAACATAGATTTGCACTAACAATATATGTTCCTTATGCTTCTTGAGGAATAGAGTGGTATCTACCTTACGTATTTCAAATTTGTTTTCACATAAAAATATTGAGAAGGTTTCATACCATGTCCTAGGTGCTTGTTTTAATCCATATAATGCCTTGTCTAACCTATATACATATTTTGGATATTCAAAGTCTTTAAAACGATGAGGTTGTTCAACATAAACTTCCTCTTGTAGCTTTCTATTAAGAAATGCACTTTTTACATCGAAATTCCACTTCCCTTGCGAGTTCTTTTTTCTTTCTGACTCGTAGATCTGCTTCTTAGACTTTAAATCCTTCATATGCAGCATAGGCAAGAAACATTCTTATGGCTTCTAATCTTGCTACAGGGGAAAAGGTTTCATCAAAGTCTATTGCTTCTTCTTGTGAGTATCCCTTAACAACTAATCTAGCTTTGTTTCTGATTACTATTCCATTTTCATCAGATTTGTTTCTAAATACCTATTTGCAGCCTACAACTGGATAGCTCTTGCGTCTTGATGTTAGATGCCATACCTTATTTCTTTGGAACTCATTTAGTTCTTCTTGCATAGCATCTACCCAGTTTGGATCATCTAAGGCTTTATTTATTATCCTAGGTTCTATTTCTGATATAAAGCATATAGACAGACATTCTCCATTTATTGTTCTTATCTCCAATGATGTCATCCTGTGTGTATGCCTTGATCCATTTTCTTTTATTTTATTCATTAGTTTCCATTTGCATCTCTTTTGAATGTTTCTGATTCATCAAATGATATGTGAACTGACTCCTCAACAGTTTGTGTTCTTTTATTGTACACTCTAAAGGCTTTACTATTTGTAGAATACCCTAAGAAAGTTCCCTTATCTGTCTTAGGATCAATTGTTTGTACGTAGCTTTTGTCATTATTGCGTATATAACATATGCATCCAAAAGCATGAAAGTATTTGACACTTGGTGTCTTTCCTTTCCATAATTCATAGGGTGTCTTTTTATATAGCTTGTGAATTGTGCATCTATTCTGAGTATAGCAAACTGTTCTGTCCAGAAGTTTTTAGATAAGTTTGCATCAAAAAGCATTGTCCTAGTTGCCTTTATGAGTGTTTTATTTTTTCTCTCAGCCACACCATTTTGTTGAGGTGTTCTGGGTGCTGAGAAGTTGTGTTTTATTCCATGGTCATTGTAGTAGACATCTACTCATGTTTGATCGAATTCAGTGCCATGATCACTTTTCATTGTGATTACTTCTATACCTTTTTCATTTTGTATTTGTCTAAGAAACCTTGTCAGCAGACCACAAGTTTCACTCTTTTTATGTAAAAACATTACCCAAGTATATATGAAGTAATCATCTATTATAACCAGAGTGTACTTTTTTCTATTTAAGTTTTCTACCTCAATTGGACCAAAGAGATCCATATGTAGCCATTGATTCTGAAGAGTTTAGGGGCTTAAAGCTTGCTCTAGTCTGCTTTCCTTTTTGACATGGTTTGCAAAGTTTATCCTTTTTAAACTTTATTTGTGGAAGTCTTTTTATTAGGTTTTCTGAGGATAATCTGGCTATTGTTTTAAAGTTAAGATGAACTAACCTTTTATGCCATAGCCAGTTTGTGTCCTCAACTTCTTTAGTATAGAAGCAGGTTATTTGTTTTGACTGTGATGAGTCAAAATCTACTACATACACATTTCCTTTTCTTAGTCCTGGTAATTTTACTTCTTGTATGACTTTATCCTTTACTTGATATGTATCATAAGTGAATGATACATCATAATTCTTATCACACAATTGACTAATGGATAACAGGTTATGTTCTAACCCTTTGACATAAGCAACATTTCTAAAGATTAAGGAACCTATACCAAGGGTTCCATTAACCTTTAGTTGTACCTGTTTTTCCTCCTCCAAATATGACGAGAGGTCTTTGCTCCTTTCTATAGTCTTCAAGAATGAATTTGTTCCCTATCATGTGTCTTGACCATCCACTGTTCAGATACCATATACCTCTTTATTTTTCCTGCATTAAAGACATAGAGAGCTTGTACATGGTACCCATTCATATGGGTCCTTATTGGTTAGCTTTTGAAATCCACACTTGAATTATAGTCTTGTGGGAGTTCCAACACTCAAAGGACTTGTGGCCAAGTTTGCCACACGTAAAGAAGAAGACCTTTGGTCTTGTGCTTATTAATGGTCTGTTCCACTGTGTCTGTTGCATTTGACATGAGCAGATGTGACTTAAATATGGCTTTCTCCAAGTTGTTATGGAGAAGTTGTTCCATGCTGAGTAGTTATTGAGCTTCATAAGGTCTTTCATTGAATCCTTTTTTAAGATTCTTAGCCGTCTACATCTTCTGACCCTTTTATATCTTGTAATGGTGTTCTGCTCCAGCCCTTCTGGGTTTGAGCAGTAGAGATCTTACTTTGCAGTAGAGATCTCTTCTACAGACTGTTCTTGCATTTTAGTGCTTTTTGTGCAGTGGAGATTTTTCTCTTCTGCATAGTCTGTGTAGCAGAGCTTTTGCTCTTATGCACACCTGCTGTAGTAAAGGTATTCCTCTTATGCACGTCTAGTGTAGTTGAGTTGTTCCTTTTTTGTATAGTTTTTGCAGTGGTCTGCTTTGCTTCCTTAGTAATGACTTTCTTGTCTGCATTATTGTGCATCCAGTCATTATATCCTAAATCCAGATTTATTATGGGAGGATTGACCTATATTGAGCAATTTTTACAAACACAAAGTCTTACCATTCCAAGCATCCACTTGTTTCTGAAGTTCAGTGTTTCTCAAAGGAAGTGTTTTCAATACTGCATTGAGAAGTTTCACCTATTCATTTGCTTCTTTCAGTTCATCTTGAGAATTGATTAGACTATTATTAGTCTCTTCATTTGTTAAATTGTATTTCTCTTTGAGACTTGCAATTTGCTTAAGATTTTCTTTATTTTTCCTTTATAAAGGAAATAAAGTTCTCAAAGGTTTCTTCAAGTGCTTTCTTCAATTCCTCTATGGTGGCATCTGAATCAGAAAGATCAAATGCCTGTTGCTTTTCATCCTCCTTAGCCATGAGACATAGCTGAGCGTTTGATATTGTATCGTAATCATCAAAGTCTGTATCGCTCCATGTTTTTGCAGCATAGGCCTTGTTGTGGTCCTTTTTGAATTTTGGTGTAGACGAGTCTTGTGTTGGTCGTCTAAATTGTACAGCAAAGTGTCCTGGTCTGCCAAGTAGAATCTACGATGAAGAAGTACAGAACTTCATCGAGAAAGCAAAGGTTGCAGATGACCTTCAACTGATCACGTATTTCTCAACAACAAAGAAAATTAAGATCTACAAAGGTACAGATGACTTTGGACAATACTTCAAAGTCTCAGATGAAGGATCTAGAATCATCCTACCTTCCGTAGTAGCAGAAATGATTCAAGAGTTTGTCAGGCAGCACAAACTTCCAATTAAAAGGACATCAAGGGCTACCAGGCCTAAGCTGATTCCATCAAGACCAACCATACGCTACAGAATAAATCCAGATGGGTCGAAGATAGAAATTGAATTAGTTGATGGTATGACAAAAGAATAAATCCACCAACTAGTTTAGATTCAAAAGATTGAGGCAAACAAGAAGAAAAGACCCACGTAACCATACATCTTATTCAATGGAGCACTGAAGACAGGACTTAACATTGAAAAAAAGAAGACATAAACATGCACAATTTCAGCACATTGAATTTGTGCATACTCCTGAAGTGGAGGTTGAGCTGAAGAGACTAATAGATAAACATGTAAGAGCTGCCACTTTGGAGATCTATGACTATCTCTCTAAACCAACTATTGGGAGAACACAATCATCAGGTGATGATGATCTACGACACTCTGAAGCCCATGATAATATTATTGATGAAGTTGTTGAAGAAGGAATACAGGAGAAGACAACAGTAGGAGAGACAGTAGAAAAGCCCCCAGCAAGCGAGTCTCCTGCAGCCGAGCCTCCTATGGCAGAGGATCCTCCAGCAGAGTCAGTAGAAAAAGAAGCAACAGTAGAGTCATCTGAAGAAGAAGAAGCAGTAGAGTCTTTAGCAACGGAACAAGCAACAGAATCACTTGTAGTTGAGGGTCAAACAGCAGACCTTCCAACTGAAGAACCTATAGTGCAGAAGGAATCAGGAGTAGTTGAGGCATCACCAGCCAAGGATGCAAAAAAGGCCACCTCAATGTAGCTCACAATTCCAACAGAATTCACACAAGTAACTGCGCTTGATCTCACTTCCACACAAGCAGAAGAAATAGTCACAGTGGAAGAAGAATCCGTAGATACCACAGAGAGTACAGCCGATCAAGCTCCCAAAGAAACCAGACTTGAAGAAATGAACTAGAAATACACAAGTGACACTCCTCAGAAAGGCCAAAGTCCATTCAACATCATGTTTTCACCATCTTCCTATTTTGGAATGGTTCAAATAAGGGCAGATCCATCGTCTGTTGGATTTCCATAAGGATTGCTATATTGTGGCACATCTGACATAAGATGACACCTCAAACGACAGCCAGAGAACTGAATCAAGCTCTTGAAGAAACCAAATAATTTTAGTTCAAGAAAGACCATCATCTACTACAAGAACAACAACACATCATCTACACATCAAGAATCCTCTCCTTCAGAAACTGTAATAGAGTACAGACTTCGCCAACTGGATCAAGAAGTCTACAACATGCATAAATGGACAAAGGAGACATTCCATGAGTTTCTCGATAGTCTGCAACCAATTACAGTAGACTTGGAAGCTGAAAAGCAAACAACAACCAAAACCTTTGACGACTTCCACACGACACTCAACAACTTGGCAGTAGGACTCATAGACCAGATACAAAGAGCCAATGCCATGAATTTTCAACAGTATAGACTCAAGTCATCAAATCTCAACAAATTTAGGGGACAACACTCTCCTGATTTACGAAAAATTCAAATAGCCCTGCAGACTACTCAATAGCAGCTTACTAAGTATATCCGCAACAATAACACAGGATTAGGAATGCTAGAAAACAAACTTCAAATAGAGACAACCAAGGCAACAGTTGCTCAGTAGAACACCTCTTATGAACTTATAGCTATCAAGATTGCCATTTGCCCTCACAACTGCCCTGAATGTTAACAAAATGGGGGAGAAGAAGACTACAATAGAGTAGAAGACTCTAGAGAAACCTGTAGCAAAGGGGAGAAGTCTGCAACAAAGGCATCTGTAGCAAAGGGCAAAACTACAGAATATCTAAAAAACAGAGACAAACAGCTAAAGCAGAAGGAAAAAGGTCGGCAAAAAGGTATAAGCATTAACAGGAATAGACATCAAGACGCAAAATTCAGGAGGAGCTGTCCTATGAAGAAAGAAGAAGACATAATAGAGAATCAGAGGAACAACCTCATATGCACAGTAGAAAAACAGCAGAAGAACATCATCACGAGCATAGTAAAGGAAGTGAGCATCAAAGGTAAAGGTAAGTTTCTCTACTCTTCTTTTGTCTCAATTTTTAGTACAAAACAATATAATTAAGATATAAGATAAATAGTTAGCTTGTCGTTTTACTTAGGAGTTTTGTTAGCATCAATTTAGTGGGAGACTAATAAGAATATATAATCCCTCCAATTATATAGAAATTGATGAACAAAACTTAGGAGTATTAGCCATGATGTTGTTAGTGTGCTTAGACTAGAAATCAAGTAGGTAGTTATAGTTTAGGTCAAATACTAGAGAGCAGACGGGTACAGATAAGGAGTATTTTATGGGTCACCAGATACAGACTACTACAAAGGATTTGGCTAAGCAGTTAAGGCACACATGGACAACAAAAAAGCTGCAAATGCTTCAGGATCTAGGATTGGACTTATAGACGAGGACCAACACGACAATGTATGAAGTACAACAGATTTGGGTATAGACGAGGTTGTATCAGGGACTGATGCAGATAAGGTCTCTCAGTACAGCATGCAAACTAAGGTATAGCAGATTGAGTACAGTAGAAATGGTTGTTGGGGTTTAGGTTAAAGGTCTGAGGTTCAGAATGTGACAGTACAAGAATATGAAGTAGGTGAGCTGTCAACATCAGTTGAGGCTCCTTATAAAAACGGATCATTGAGGCTCAGTGAGTATGGCTGTTAAATGAGTGATTGAAAGGAAAGCATGCAAAGAATCAGAAATTCAAAGATTATTCAAGTGAGCCAAATCGTGAAGGAAAAGAGAGTTCACTAGTTAGCATTGAAGAACAATAGCTACAACAGAGTCCAGTCATTGGATCTGTACAAAGATATGGGTTCTTCATCTTTTGTACAACTTAGATAGTTTATTAAAAGGGGTTATCTTGTAAGTCTCAAACAAGAAGATAGTGAACCCACCTCTTGGCTTGACTAAACTGGTCACCAAGGAAAGACTCGACTAACTTCTCAATTATCAATTAAAAATGAGTATCTGAACTAGTATAAATATTATGTTCTTTACTTGTTTTCATTGCTTGATATATTTAGAACTATTGGGAATCGATTACTACAATCAAACAGAGACAAACTTATAAAGTTTGAATCTCTACTACAGACTACTTCAGTAGTCTGTATAGAACTGTAGTGTTGAAAATTGTTAAATTCGATGCATAAAAGCAAATATTTTTAAATCAACCTATTCACCCCCTCTAGGTTGAATCTTTGGACCTAACACCATGTCACAACTTAGATAAGAGCTAGGTTTAGAGCAATGGAGATTCGTAGGTTCAGAATCTCTCAAGTTTTTTGCATCACTCTTTGTATTTATAGGCAAACCTAAAATTGTAACCGTTGCCCGAGTCATTCTTTCTTTGAACCATTATTTTCATGCCATCCTAAAACCATCTAGTCAAAACCTATGATTCATGTTCCTGATACTGAAAGGACACTAAACTCTACAAAGGATCCCACGTGATTCTTTTTTTCATCTAGACCCCTTTGTTGTTCTTTGCCTTACTTGTCTCTTAGTCATGTTGCGGTAATCCTTTTCAACCAGTAGTAATTCAAGATAAATTATTTCTTACCATAGAAGCATAAATATCTAAGTTTTACTGTTCTATTACTCATAACCTCAATGCTGTCACTCTTACTACATTTCATTCTAAACCAACCTTACTGTGTTTCTCTCTGAACCTACTTTGTTGTATTCCATTCCGAACCAGTTTTACTGCACGCCCATTGAAATCTCATTTTTCAAATAGACGAGTCTCAGTCTTGGTATATATTAGAATATTCTAAGAGTAGAGTTTGTCCATCACTCAATTTCTATATATCATGGGTTTTACTCAAAAAATCCCAATTTGTTCAAGTACTTGGCTTGACCTCACCCTGTAATTGCTAGGGGTGTAAAACGAGCAAAAAGAGTCGAACCAGCCTCAATTCATTTAGCTATTTGGTCTGCTCAGGCTCGCTCGACTTGATAAGAGCTTATTTAGGCTCGTTCATTTAGGGCTCATTAATGACTCAGCTCATTAAGGGCTCATCTAGGCTAAGTTCATTTCAATTTAGAAAAGAAATCATGAATTATAGAATTTTTAATAAATATAAATAGCTTATATTTAATTTATATACATAAGTATTTGGATTGTTATATTTATAACGAGTCCTTATCGAGTTTTTACCGAGCCGAACCCGAGCTCAAGCCCTTATCGTGCCGAGCTCGAGCCCGAGTCGGGATGAAATGGGGTATGGTCAAGCTCGTTCGTTTAGTTAAACGAGCTCTTAACGAACTGAGCCGAGTCGAGTCTCGAGCTTAACGAGCTTTTTTATAGTCCTAGTAATTGCCGTCAAGGGTAAGCAAAATGTGTTATACCAACTGCAATTCCAAGGTATTCTCCATGGCTATCAGTGGAGTGCAGAAATTTTGGACTCTATGTTACTGCTGTTGGAGATCCTCTTCGGATATAGTCACTCATAATACCATTGTGTGGGCGACGAAGGGATTTTGTACATTTTTATTGAAAGGGAAAAGGATTGATTTTCTGAGTTGAAGAGTGATTAGAACTGCCATTTGTTTCTGTAACTCTTCCTTGTGATTATGTATCCTCCTCCCCACCGAAAAGGAAATTTGTGCTGCATCGCAGTTTTCTCTTTGTCTTGCTCTCTCTGTAGCATGTGTTGAATATTATTGTATCAATCTGTTAAATGGTTATAATGTGCTTGGCATAACTTGCTTCCCTTCCCCTACGAGCCCAGCGTTCTAATTTTTACGATCATATTCGGATTGCCTATCTGCACATTGTGTACGTCGTCATTTGATTGCAATCCCCAAGCTGAGTGACTATATGCGGCATATATGCGACATATATGCGACATATATGGGCATATCCTTATATAAACTGACTCGTTCTCGTTCCAGAACACCAAAGACAATAACACTTATAAACAATGTTTTTTCAACCGAAAACAGATTGAGATAACCGTGGCTTGGTTTATTGTTATTGGCTATTCGGCTCAATACTTTTCGTCAATTTGTCTATAGTGCTCTTCTGGCAATTGATGTAGCGAAGGCAGTTCCACCAGAAGATTGTTTGCACACAAACTCTTGCGCATAATTTGGTATAAAGATAAAGGACGATGATCCACAGCTAAAGTTGGCTGTGAGAGGCTAACTATCCAATATTTATGGACCGTTCGATTAAAATAAAAATATCACCTTTTCTCTGGAAAGAATAGCATATATAATTATTGCATTCTTTATTCTTTTCAGAAGAATGGTGAGATTTTTTCATGCAATCTACTAATCTTTTATAGCGGATGTAACGTCAACTTGGTTGTCGCACGATGAATCGACTGCTTCAAAGTAGATTCTAAGGAGATTTTGTCAGGAACGTTTGTCACAGTACCCAGGAGAGACTCACTTGTTGTATCTTGGAGGGTTATTTGTCGAGATTCCTAAACGATCTTTTATTTTTAGTAGAAATGATGAATAAATCCTCAAATAAGTTGAATACGTCTCTAAGTTTTCAAACTATATATATCCATCTTCTTTTATGTATAATATGTTATTAAAGTTATTTAATGTTTTGTCCCTATTCGTGTTTTCTTCTTTATAGGGATTCATTTTCCTAACAATTTTCTTGTTGACCTAAATGACTTGATAAGATACCACAAAATGTTCCAGAAATTTTATTTATTTATTCGATGCACAAAAACCAAATGATATAATACCGCAACCCCGAATGACTCCATCAAATATGTGTGATTTACACTCCCAATATAAGAAATGAAGTGGTAACTCTTAAACGAATTGTGCATGAGTTTTAAACATAACTTAAGATGATACTTAATGATGCTGAGATGATAAAAAAAAACAATATAAAATGATGATGTACCAGTAGTTTTCTTAGAACGGAAGGAACAAAACATTATTGTGTCATCTATCTTGCCTAATTGAGGTAGACAATACGCTATCTAAGCAAGATACCGCTCCATATTTTCAGCAAATTTGCAAGGATAATAGTGACCAAACTCGTACAAATTAGTTAAGCACCGATACAAAAAAGGACATAATCTACCATCAAATTTTAATGTGCTCCTTTTACAATACAGCCCACCAAAATATAGCCACATACTATAGTGGTCCAAAATCCACTTTGTACATTTAGAATGTGGAAAGGTCTACTTATTCACATTAAATAGTAAGTAACCTAGCCAAATTACCATCATGGCCACTACTTTCATCACCCCATGTCATCTTTCAAGGGCATTATTGTCATTTCGCATGCTAAAAAGAATACTAAATGTCATCTAGCTTAACTTTTTTTTTTGTTATCAAATAAGTCAAGCTTCCAATGTAACTTTGTCTCATCTGTGTATCGGAGGGTTTAAACAAGTCGATAGTAAATCTCCTGGAAAGCTTATAGCTTGATAGGTATTGTTAGTTAACATAGTCAGATCAGGAAAAAAAAAAAATACAAAACAAAAAACTTGTTGAAAATTAAAAGTACGAAAACCACAAATAGCTTTTATAAAAAAAACTTTTATCATAACACAAGATGTAGGATTCCTAATACTTATATTTTATCATACTTCTGAAAGTTTTGTATTATACGGAACAAAGCCTAAAACCAATACATATGATTTCCTATATAACATTTTCATAGCAAACCATTTTGTTTCAAAGTTAAACACAAGTGAGTACGCATTCCAAACAATGTTTACATTCTTTTTCCTTTTTTCTGTTTTTTTTTTCTTTTTTTGAAAATGAGACCTACATTTCTTAATGATCAATTATAAATATAACTACTCTCTTGGTCCAGAAAAAGTTACAACATGGACCTATTGCACTGTCTTTGTAAAAAATGATAATTTATAACATTTTTTTTATCTTGCTATCCTTAATGGTAATGGTGGGAAGGGAAAGTAAAGAAAAAATACATTAAATAATGGAGATGAGAAAATGACAATAAAAAAAATAATGATATGATATAAAATAAAAATAAGAATATTTTAATATTGTTAACTCAAAAACTTTCTTAATGATGTACTCTCTCGGTCCGAGAAATGATATAATAATTTGGTTTGATACGCGTATCTATGCAAAGTTTGATACGTATATAACGACGATTAAATATAATATTTTTATAAATTTATCGTGAAACATCAATGATTGTGTAAGTTATATATTTTAACCTAATACATATTGCAGGAGGATCATACTTGATTTGATATAAAAATAAGATTTATATTCATACATATAAAATTGTATAACGTACGTATATGTTGTATCTTTTGTGGGACGGAGGGTGTAATATTGAAGTAATTTTTGTTAGACGATCCGATTTACAAAAAATACTTTCTCTATTCCATATTAGTTATAATATTGTGAAGCAATTGGACAATTCATTATATATTTGGATGTGTTATTTTTATTAATAAACGATATGACATGAATATCATTTTGTTATAGAATTATAAGTTCATAATGTATAATATATTTGATATTTTATGATAAATTTATAAAAAAAATATCGTTTGTTCGTCTCATAGATTATTAATGTCATTAATTTTATTGATTTATGTATATAAGAAGTGTTACGTTTTCGAAACATATGAGTATAACAAAGAAGGTAAATTAGACAAGAAACTAAAAAAAAGTGTCCCACTTCTTTTCTCTTCATGTATTTGGCGCGTATAAAAACACCACACCCACCTCCACACAACAAGAAAATCAAAGCACAGAGATCATTCTTCATCATCATTCATCATCAACACACTTCAAAGCACAAAAAAAACCCCAAAAAAATTGCACAAATTTTCCCATACAAGTCCCATAAAAGGGGAAAAGATTCGATTTTGAATCCAAATTCTCAATTTTGTTGTACATTTTGGCAAATTTGTTGGTGTGGTGTCATGTGATTGAGTGTACTTTGGTGACCTAGAAATCCGTACAAATGGATCGGTATGGCCCAAATGAAGGGTCGAGATCCGATCCGACAACGGATTGGGAAGCTCCAGATGGTGAAACAGGTCTTGAAGGTGAATTCAAAGATGCCCACTTGCATTTTGATTCTGAATTTTGAATTTTTGGGACATTTTGTATGTGGGTTTTGAATTTGATGGGGTTTGATGGTGAAATGTGTTGATGGGTATGTGAATAAAATGTGTTTTTGGTATCTGGGATTTGTTGTTTTGTGTTGAATTGTATGAGAAGTTGTGTGAATTTGAAGGGGAGGTTGAGTTTTGAAGTGGGGTTGGGGTTTGTGGGATGGATCTTGAATGTGGGATGTGGTGATGAGATTTGTTGTTGAAGATGGTTGAATTGGTGTGTGGATTTGGTCACTGGATCGCGGTTTTTGGTTTGATTATGGGACTTGGTGTTTGAGATTGGGATCGAAAGGGTTGATCGTTTGGTGTGGTTTGATTATGGGAAAGTTTGGTATTTTTGGTACGTTGGAGTTGAGATTTTTATGTGATTTGTATGTTACTATGATCTTGACAACATTAATTCTCGCGATTTTTCGAATATGGTAGAGCATGCTGATAGTTTTGTCGAATTTTTTAGGTGAATTTGGATTGTTGAGGGTTTACTAGAGTAATCCTTTTTGGTAAAAATCAGTATGTTGATCTTACTGTATTTCATCTTTTTGTGCAAGTTAGAACCCATGTGGCAATTGGGATTGGAAGGTAGCAACAATGATGAGTCGTATCCAGAGCGACCAGGGGAGCCGGATTGCATATACTATCTGAGGAAGGGGTTCTGCGGGTATGGTTCCCGATGTCGGTTCAACCATCCTCGTGATCGTCCGGTAACTTCTGGTTATGGAAATTATCTATCCAATAGACTGACGATTGATGTATTCGTGTTTTACCCGATAATAATGTTGTAAACGGTTAAAATTTTTATGACGCTTAATCGCTTCGGTACATTATAGTCTTCGATTGTTCGTAATGATAATGGTTTGAAAATATGAACTCAGTATGTTGATACCGTTTAGGTGATGGGAGTTGGACTGCCCGCTGGAGCTGAGTACCCGGAGCGATTAGGTCAACCGATATGCCAGGTTTGTTTTTGTATTTCTATTATTATACCTCATGCTTGAATTCTGGTCAGCTTATTTATGCATATTGGTTTCATTAAGGTCTGATTATTCATTTTTATTCCCCTTTTTTATGCATCGCATGTCTCTGATGACTAATTGCATGAGTATCTTGCTCTGTACATACCATAAATAGTGTGGACGTCTGCTGTCAGAATCCTTATTATAAGGTGGAATTACTAGTTGCTTTTTCGGAAACAGTTCTTGTTTGCTATTTGTTGCAAACTTCATAAGCTCCAGAATTTGAGAATTTGGCTGGACTTGAGGTGTTTTGGCTTAGCTAATGTGTTGAAACTTGAATGTAGCACTATATGAGAACGGGGGCATGCAAATTTGGCATGTCTTGCAAGTATCATCATCCGAGAGAGGGACCTGGAGCATTGAGTCCAGTGACGCTGAACTTCTACGGATATCCCCATAGACTGGTTTGTTTCTATTCATGTTATCATCATTCTTCAATCTAGTGATTGTCTTGAACCTTGACACACAACAGGTTCGGAGAAACAGGATCTTATACTATGTTATTCGCTCATATTATTTTGTGGTCTGCAGGGTGAAAAGGAGTGTACTTACTATATTAAAACCGGACAATGCAAGTTTGGAGGGACCTGTAAATTTCACCACCCTCAGCCCTCCCATCCTCAGTTGCCTGCAACAGGAACTACAACCGCAATGATTCCTGCCCCTGCCCCTATAGCGACTCCTGGAATCTATCCGCAAATCCCTTATCCTCCTACCCAGCAACATGGGTTTGTTCTTGACAATTGGCCAGTTGCTGGACCTCCGATGATGCCTCCTTCATATGTTCAAGGGCCATACGGACTTGTACTAATATCACCTAATATGGTTCCTCTTCCTAGCTGGAATCCCTATCATCAAGTAAGTGAATAACCATAAAATTCAATATCCTGCACATCTCGTTCAATGGCGTTGATAATAAAAATTTGTATTTTCTGACTTTTACAGACACCGATTAATGCATTGGCCTCACCAACAAACCAGTCAACAATAGGAGCCGGCTTGCATTATTCTCCGGTGCCTACGTCGGCAACTACATACACTGAATCTTACCAATCTTTATCTGCTTCTGCTGGTTCTTCGAGTAGTCTCCAGAAGGAGCACTCCTTTCCAGAGAGACCCGGTCAACCTGAATGCGAGTATTACATGAAGACAGGGGACTGTAAATTTGGAGCATCGTGCAGGTATAATCATTCGCCGGAGTGGGCTACATCTAAAGTGAGTTTCCTTTTCTTCACACTGCTCTTCCTCTTCATATGATATGATTTCTTTTAATGTGCCTTGTCTTTATTTAGATGATTAGTTTCTTATTGTCTATGTGCCGAAGGGTGTAGTTTCGATGGACTTCTAGGACATGCCTTCTCAATTTGTTCTTTTTGGATTTTCTTCAATAAAGGAAGTAGAAGCTAAAAAGACAGACTAGGAGCACTAGATATAGCTTGTCCTGTCTTTATATGGTGGCTTCTTGTATCTAATTGAGAGCTCCACGGAGCAGTTAACTAAAGTTTGCATTGTGAAAACAGTTATACTATAAGCTTTAGAGGGTCTAATTCATGTTTGCAATCTTAAAATCCCCCATCAAAAAAATGCCTGTTTGAACTTGAAGCTTGGAAAATGCATTGATCCACCACAGACCAAGTGCCAAATACTACACAAACACAAAAACAATTAGGGCTCATCTGGTTTCAACTTTTTACATCTTTCGTGTATGCTTTGTTATCATGTTTTGAAACTAGCAATGTCAAATACTCGAACCGAGGATAGAAAACCATACAATACACACGTGTATCTTAGGTGTTTATGTTGTGGAAACATAACTTGTCGGGAGTGAACATAAGTTGGGGCAGGGGGACAAGACTACCTCCAATATTTTTTGTTATGGATTATTGCAGTATAAAATTCTGCAGTTGCTGATTTTATTTTTAGTTGAGTCAACTTTCATGATCAAGTCGCCATTAATCAAAGGAGAATGCCTAGAAGTATCCTTTGCACAAACAAGACCTTCTGCTATGGCATACCCCCTACAGATATTTTTTTTTTTTTTTGGCTGTTTGCATAGTACATGCATGCTATCATTTTGATTGTGAATGCGTGACCTCAAGTATCTGTTGTCAATTTTCATCCTGATTTGCGTTTACAAATAAATTCAAATTCTGACTATCATTAGCTATTCAGCTGTCCATGGTCCTGATCCTAGTATGAATACTTTGCAAACTTAGTTGATCTGATTTACAAAAGAAGGATACTTGCCGAGTTCTGCTTTATCAGGAAGGAACTCGGTGCTATATTGCATCAGTTGCAAACCAAGATGTCAACGCTAATAGTGCTTAGTGCAAACTTAGTTGACCTGATTTACAAAGAAGGATACTTGCTGAGTTCTCCTTTATCAGGACAGAACTCGGTGCTATATTGCATCAGTTGCAAACCAAGATGTCAACGCTAATAGTGCTTAGTGAGTGCAAACTTCTTATCCAACTATAATAACGGTACGAAACCAGAACTGTATTGTGATTGTGATTCAGAAATATTAATGAATATGTTTACCACAAAGGTAGGTTCTGTGACGATTCTGTTATAGCATGTTTTCTTATTAAAAGCAGTCATATATTCACTTCAAAAGTAAAAAAGAAAAGAAAAAAAAAGACATATATTAGCAAGTGACTAGGGAATCTCTTTCTAGAGAATCCCAGTAAAAAAGAGATTAGGGAACAAGCCTCCGTCCAGGCCGTGAAGAGGAGGGGGTTTTTTTTTTTAATGTAACAACTAGCATTTATGTCCAGCCAAATGCCCCATAAAAATCCATCAACATTTGCGCCTTGTCTAGAAAGATACTTGAATGCAAGATTTGATGCTGCGGTACTAGGAAGAAAGCATGCACATGAATATTTTTATCATAAGTATAACCATCCTAAGATGGAAATTCTTGAGAAATGTTCATCTTATAACAGAACTCACCTCAAAAGAATGCTCTTTACGACTGAAGCATGGGCTTTGCATAACCTATCTTGTACTCTTATCTATTCAAATGCCTTTTTCCATTTTTATGAGCCATATTATGATTGAAAGAAAAGAGGGGGAACTTCCCTTTTAAGTGTTGGAACCTTTTATCACATTATCATGCATTCATTAGGAATTCTGAGATGATCTGCCGAATGGTGAATGGCTTGGTACTTACGGTATCTGCCAGCAGCTTTCTTATATCATCACGCCCGTCTTTAGAACTGGTTTTCGACTTCTAGCCATTCGGGAAAAAATCACTGGTTCTGATGATAAATTTTCCCAACATTTTTTTCCTAGTCCTGTCTCCAGTGGTGTTGTTATTGCTGCTAGATCTTGTGCATCCCAAGCTGTTGTATTTAAATATAAATCGCACTGAAAGATTTGCTTGTCTTGAAGCATTACTGTGGATTGAATATCTCTATTTTCTTTTCGGTTCAGGCTGCTCCAACTTGCAGTTACTATGCCCAACACGGATATTGCAAGTTTGGCACCGCTTGCAAGTTTGACCATCCAACGGGGTCGACTCTGAGCTACAGCCCATCCGCTTCTTCGCTCTCTGATATGCCTGTTGCTCCCTATCCCGTAGGATCTTCCATGGGAACACTGGCACCATCATCTTCATCTTCTGACTTGCAGGCGGAGTCTGTTCCAGGATCCAACAAGGACATCCCGACCAGAATGTCGTCTTCCTGTAGCACATCAAGTGGTTCAATTCTATCCAGGAGTGGTCCTACTCAGTCAAGTAGTCCAGCATCTCCCGCCCCAAGTTCTGTGGCTCCTCCACCAACCAACAACACTCTTCGTCAATCTGATGCTCATGCATCCAGTTGATTCTCATTCTTTATGCCTTTTTTGGAACCATTTTTGCAATATTTATCCCCTTCGTGATGCTCCGATGACACTTTTCTGAGTCACTGTCCATATAACCATTATAAGGCTGTTTTGGCTCCCTTTTCCCCCATGAATAAGCCATTTTGATCCTTCATTACTTCGGCATACTCATCTCAATAACGAGGACCATCGATGCCCACTTCTTCAACATCTGGACAGTGGATCTGTAATGTAAGAGCTAATGCCATCATAACGGAGAAAAACCCAAGTGTTTCTTTGCTCTTAATTGAGTGTCAGCCTTGTGATAAGTCCGTTTTGGGTACTCGGGCTTCAGATTCGGCTGTTTTCAGAAGGAACATGCTCCTCAGTTGTTTATATATTATAAACATGTGTGAAAATTGGATGTGTTTTCAATAATTCAATTGTTCACGGCACAAGTATATATATAACCCAATTCTACAGCATAAATGGAAAGTAATATATACATAGCTAATCCTAATAGATACAAATATATATTTTCTTATTTTAACACTTCTTTCCAAGTTGGAGCATAAGCATCAAACATATCCAACTTGTTAGTTATAGTATCAATGTGAGTTTTTGGGAGTGGCTTGATTAGGATGTCGACGAACTGAAAATTCGTCCGAACGTGAATCAACTGAATGCAAAGGGAACAAGATGATGTCCCTGTGACAATGTCTCTAATCAGGTGACAATCTATCTCAATATGTTTTGTTCGTTCATGAAAACTTGATTCTTGACGATGTGCATTGCTACTTGATTGTCACAATGCAGTCTCATCTGGCTATCTTGGTGAACACCTCACTTGTCGAGTAGAAGTTTTGTTCAAACTAGCTCACAGTAGGTGTTCATCATTATTCGATATTCTGACTCTGCACTAATTTGGGACATAATAGTCTGTTTCCTACTCTTCCAGCAAACGAGATTACCACCAAAGAAGACACAATATCCAGTGGTGGATCTTCGACTAGTAGGGCAGCCTGTCTAATCGGCATCAGTGAAGGCTGCTATCTTGTTGTGTCCCTGATCAGAGTATAAGTCCTTTTCCTAGAGATCGCTTGAGGTATCTAAGTATCCGTACCGTTGCATCCCAATGGGTAGTGCGTGGGGCTGACATGAACTCACTCACCACTCACTAGATATGCAATATCAGGTCGAGTAACTGTCAGATAATTCAGCTTCCCAACCAGTCTCTGATATCTCTGAGGATCGTGTAAAGGTTCTCCATCCTTTGGTATCAGTTTGATCTCAGGAATCAGTGATGCGTCAGCAGGCTTGCATCCAAGCAATCAGTATTCTGAAAGCATATCAAGGACATACTTTCTCTGACAGACAAGGATTTTATCAAAAGATCGTAGTACCTCAATACTAAGGAAATACTTGAGCTTGCCCAGATCGATAATCTGAAATTGCTTGCTCAAGAACTTCTTGAGTATAGAAATCTCCTCGACATCATCGCCGGTAATGATCAAATCATCCACATACGAAATTAGGATGATGGTCTTCTCATGTAAATGTCTGTGAAGACTGAATGGTCACTAGCACTCTCGGTCATGCCAAACTGACTGAGTGCTTGAGATAGACGCCCGAACCATGCTCGGGGAGATTTCTTGAGACCGTACAAAAATATCTTTGGACGACAAACTATGGAGGCCTCCTCTTGAACAACAAACACAGGTGGCTGAGTCATATATATCTCCTCCTTAAGAATGCCATTGAGAAATGCATTCTTGACATCAAGTTGGTGGAGTGGCCACCGACGCGTGGCAGTAAGAGCAATGGAGATACTGATAGACACCATCTTGGCAACAAGAGAGACGGTCTCCTCGTAGTCCACACCATAGGACTGAGAGTAGCCTTTGGCAACTATTCGAGCTTTGAGTCGGTTGAGCGATCCATCAAGATGAACCTTCACAATGAATATCCATTTGCAACATACAGCACATTTGCCAAGCAGGAGAGGACAGAGATCCCCAAGTCTAATTTTTCCACAAAGGTGACATTTCCTCGTGCATAGCACTAAACCACCCTGGATTTTGCAGGGCCTCGGAAACATTCTTAGGAACAGAATAACTATCAAGACGGGTGGTGAAGGCATGTTGGCCAACAGATAAGGCAGAGTAGAGACAAAATTGGTGGACTGGATACCTACTACTAGGATAGTGGCGTTGACCTTTTCGGATAGCAATGAGAATGTCAAGGTCGGAGGGGGGAGGTAGGGCAGGGTCAAAATTTGGTGGAAGTACAACGGATTGTTCAGGTTCAGAATTTTATGGGGGTGCAGGTGCAGGATACGCACAAAATTCATGATCCTGTATGAATAGAGTTAGTATCAGAATGGAAATTCTAACCCCTTTGAGTGTATACCTGAGTAATCGTTGGCCTAGAAGGTGTCGGTAGCCCACCACTCGTCGACGATGAAGAAGAAATATGTGAAGTTTCAGAGTATTCCAGAATAGACACTAACGGGGTAGGAGTAGAGGAGTTACCAGACTCAAAATCTAGGTAGTATGATACAGACTCCATAAATATAATATAAGGTGATATAAAATACCATTTTAGCATAGAATTATAGTACCGATAACCCTTTTGAGTACTAGAGTAACCCACAAAGAGGCATCTCAAGTACGACCAGGTCAGGTATAATGGATATAACAGACATAACCAAAAACTCTAGGTGTGATAGAAAATAAAGGTGGAGACAGGTATAGGACATTGTACGGTATTTTATCTTCAAGTACAAACGATGGCATGCGATTGATCAGGTAACAGGCAGTGAGAATCGCATCTATCCAAAAGCGATGAGGTATATGTCCATGAGGTACGAGTTGGGGTGTTTTTGCATTCAGCGATCCCATTCTGTTGGGGTGTGTACGCACAAGATGATTCATGGACAATACCATGATTATTCCTGTATTGTACAAATTCACTCCAAAAATATTCTTTCGCATTATCAGTATGAAGAGTTTTAACAGTTGTGTGAAATTGAGTTTGAATAAAAGAACAAAAAATCATGAATTTTGAAAAAAATTTCTATCGAGATTTAATAATAAAATTCCAAGTGGCACATAAGAAATCATCTATAAAAATAATAAAATAACGAAAATCTGATACAGACTCAGTTGGGCAAGGACCCCAAACATCTGAAAGTAAAATGACTATTAGACTGACTAACAAACCTGGGTGGATAGGGAGCACGAACATGTTTCCCTTGGATACAGGACTCACAAACTAATTTCGAAATAGACTGAAACTCTGGACGTATCTTTTCCAACATAGGGAGAGATAGATGCCCCAACTGATAATGTACGTTCTTAGCACTGATGATACTCAGGTAAGCCATCCTCTGGGGTGAGCCCTCCATACCATACAAACCTTTGTCCTTATATGCACTGCCAATCAACTTGTTCGTCCCCAATTCCTGGAAGGTATATTTAGATGGGTTGAAGGTAACTGAGCAATATAACTATTCTGTTATTTTTTTAGCAGACATGAGGTTCTCAGGAAAGGAATGGATATAGAGGACAGATGATAATGGTATACTTTGTGCTATTTAGGTATATCTAACCCCTTTTATACTGCAGGTAGAACCATTAGCGATCTGAACAGGGGATTGTTTAGTTGTGATGAGGTCAGACAGTATACTCTTTTTACCAGTCATGTGATCAGTGGCACCAGAATCAACAATTCAAGATGGTTTAGATGCTATAAAACAGTTAGAAGTCATATATGAGTGGGCTAAAGTAGCCCTCGGAGTCTGTGGTCGAGACAGTGTACTGGCATGTGATGTTTGTAGCTGTTTCAATTTGTGCATGAGAAATACAAGTTTCTCCGAATGAGTACATTCATAAGAAGTATTCACATTATGAGACTGATCAGTGGTAGCTACCTGAGCGCGAGAAGGACGAGGTGAACCCTGAGTATGCTTTGGGCAATCCCATTTCATCTATCCCCATTCCTTACAGTAGTGGCACTGTACGTTCTTGTTAGTAGAGTTAGGAGGGTCGCCAAATCCTTTTCCTCCTCCTTTTCCAGATGGTTGTTTATTACCCTTGCCCTTGTAGGACCCGACAACTAATGTCGAGTTTTCGGTCATGGGTGGTGCAGTGCTCTTCTCAGACGGGAACATCTCCCATAGAAAATGATATGTGGCCTCTCGTCGAACGAAAGCATACTTGGTCGATATGCCCCCAATAAATGTAAGGGTGCTTAGCTGTTTTCTGAGTTTCTCATAGATAACGGGATCTGGACTGTAGGAAAATAGTTCGTTCATCTCATCATCAATTTTCTTGAACATAGTGTAATACTCCTAGAGGCTTCCAATATCCTGTTCATAGCGTGTATGTTCTTGAGAGATAGCATATGCTTGTGTCATATTTTTCTTTCCTGAATAGGTGGCCTGGAGATGATTCCATAGTTCTTGGTTATCTTAAAGGCGTGAACTGCGGAAAGAATATCAGGCTCCATAACATTTCACAGAATCATGAGAATCGAAATGTCCTCAGCCAATCAGTCTTCGGTAATTGAATTTGACGATTCATCTGTGAGGTACTTTCCTTTTCGAAGGGATTTCAGTCCAATTTCAATAAATCCTGACCATTGTATCCAATTAGAACTAGAGAGATTAACAGAAATCTTCAAATGATGTGAAGATACGGGTACTTGATGTGATATTATAGACATCACTTGATTCTGACCGGTTGTCATTTGAAAAATGGAGGCAGACTGAATTTGATTCTATCCGAGCTAGATAGCAAAGAAACCACGCTTACACTGCTCAACCAAGCAATGTTCTCCTCAGCTAACCACAAGCCCACGGCCAATGCAAAAAATGAACCTTTATGTATCAAAACAGAGGAGCACTTCGCAATCTATTCTCCTCTTTGCAAGCCAAACACAAAATTGATCAAAAGACCTATTCTTAAAACAAGTCAATATGAAGACCCATGAATCTGCGCCTCTAACTTTCGCAGCAAACCCGAATCAGGAACAAGTCGGGTCCAATCAGGATTACATCACGTCTTCAACTCGAAATCCACGAGATGAATAATCAGATTGAATCCAGATTTGAGCAAAGTGAATCGGAATCGATTGCGGACTAAACTTCGTCGTGGAGCCAAACAGAGATCGGTTCACCTTGCTCCTAAGTGAGATCTCAGTTTGAATCAATCAGAATAATCGTCGGAGATCGTGAAAGACAATGGTAACGATGGTTTGGAACGTAAGAACCAGACGTGACGGAGGCTGGGATTTCAGGCGACGGCTGGAACGACGTGAAACAACGGCGGTTGGAGCCGCGGGGAAGAACGAGCGGCGAACGGGTTGGAGTTTGATTCGGGAGTGGTGACGGATCTCCAGCGGCGATGGCAGAAAAGGGATGGAGCTCCGACAGCGGTGGTCTAGTCAGCGGTGGTGGCGAGTGGCGGTGGTCTAGTCGGCGGTGGTGGTGAGTGACGGTGGATCTGAGTGGCGACGATCTCGCCGGGAATTGAAATTGTGATCCCCCGTGGAGTCGTCAAACGTGGCGGCTGCGGTTAGGGTTTCAGATCGGTGCGGGCTATGATACCAAGTGAAAATTGGCTATGATACCAAGTGAAAATTGGATGAGTTTTCAATAATTCAATTGTTCACAGTATAAATATATATATAACCTAATTTTACAGCATAAATGGAAAGTAATATATATATAACTAATCCTGATGGATATCAATATATACTTTTCTATTTTAACAACATGCATGTTGAGTAATCGCCAGCAAGAACGGTTGGGAACGTATAGTTGCTCCACCGGCTCAAGACATACTTTATAATTATGTAATGGCTTGGATGGTTGAACTGGTTCGACCTGGTTTCACATTTGGATGCATAAATCGCAAAACATTACTCGAAACTTTCTCCGTGTTAGTTGTACCGTTTCATTTGTATGTGGAACTGATGATTTTTCCTAGATGCTTTTCCTTTCTCTTGTGGTGTCGGCGATAGAAACCTTTCCTGATGTTTGTATACTTTTCTTGGCTTTCTTCTCCATCGTTTTTGCAGGGAAACAGTATATATAGGTGATATTGGTCAGTCTTGTAGGACGAGATGCCTGTTGATATTGAAATAACTCGTCGATATAGGAAAATCGTGAATACGTACCATTGAGTTCTATGGGTTGTGGCACAGCAAGGGTTCGGATTGAAAGAGCTACTCATAAAAGGGAAGGAGAAACCTTGTGCTTTTTTCGCAGCTCAGCAACTAACAACAAGTGCGCTACGATGTTTGATATGAATAGCATCATTCGCCGCCGATATAGCATTATTTTTTTCCGCTTATCCACATTTGTGTAATGAAAAGTATTTAGGAAATGAAACCAGAACTCGGACAAAAGCAAGCAATGACTGATGAACAATACCCACCAATACCAAACCAGCATGAAGTTTCGGTGAATCATTCATTCATTCATTTAGTCATTTCATTCATTTATTCATTCAACTGAATAAACTGATAACATTTCTGATCCACTCAAATCAACGACATGATCAATTTGGCAGCTGTTGTGATGCAGCACAGGCCACTGTTGTTGCAAGAACACTATCAAAGCTGCTACTAGGCATAAACTCATCCATGACAGGACACAAACCAGCTCCTATGCCGAAACCACCACTCAGGTCATTGTCGTTGATCAAAGCTGATATCTCGCTCGAGTCGAGATCCCAAGACTGCCCCCCGTTTCCCCAAAATCCGAAACTGACCCGATCATCATGTTCCGTCATCTCGCCACCTAGACGAATAGAAGTGAGCTCATGATCATCATGCTTCATGCTAGTTATAGGCACATTGATGCCATGCTGAACATTGGACAAGCTATGGATATTGTTAGTGCCATTGTTTTCGGCATTAGAAGAATTGAAGGTAATGTTGCCCGGCGCCATTGGATTTGCTTTATGAGGCTTCAGATAATTCTTGGGGACAATGCAGTCTAGGTAACCTGAACTAGCATCATTAATCCCATGATCATAGCCATAATTTGTAGCTTTTGTCCCCTCTGCCAAGACCATATGAGGCTGCAGCGGCGGACAAGAATCAAAGGTATGATCGTTACTAAATGGATATGATTTGGTAACGAACTCCGAAGAAGCTAAGAGAGGCTGAAGATCAGGTGGGACTAAACGGGAACAAAAGGTGGAGTTATCAGTGTAAATGAAATTTGTCCTTGCTTTTGTTCCCTTCATGGAAAGTGCAGCCCTGTCATAGGCAAGGGCTGCTTCTTCGGCAGAATCAAATGTCCCAAGCCAATGTCTCTCCTTTGTTGTTGGGTCTCTTATCTCGGCTGCATAGCGACCCCACGGCCGCCTCCGGATGCCTAGGAAGCGACCTGGTTCGGAGTGTTTTCGTCGAACTCTTTGACTCTCTGTAGGCTGATGAGAGATCATTTGATCTCCTACATTGTGATGGTTATCATTGTTGATGAGGGAAGGTTTGTTTGAGGTAGCCATTTGATAGGTTTTGAGTTTGAAATGAGAGTTGTGGTGGGGGGGTGGAGGGGCACTTGCATGAAGTCCATTTTATGGAGGAGTGTTTAGCCAACTCCATCAAATATTGTCATGATCATGAGCTTATACTGTATTATATAAAACAGGGGAAAAAATTGATGCGGTAAGAGATAGGCAACTAGCTGTTATAACTGGTTTTAGCATTATATGGGCGTAGTTGTGATGGAACAAGTGATTGGTATTGAATTTTTTATGATTTTCTTCCTGAATTTCAGAATCAATCCGTAAAAACTAGTTCATCAAACTAGTTACAACAGTTAATTGGTTGCTGTTTTAGCACCTACACTAATCTAAGTGAGAATAAGCATCTTTAAATATGATTTTTATGTTTTCAGTTTGATTCATTCTTAATTTTGATCTGAGCACGATATATGTTCTATATTGACATATTGCACATGTGATACCTCGTTATGAGGATAGTAAATCCATTTCATTACTGTATACTTTGTTGTTTCTTTCTACTATTTTCAAAGGGGGCAGTTGAGTTAACATTATTTTTTTTTATTTTTTTTACGAAATATTTTTTGTTTATTATTTATTTTGAAGGTTAGAGTAACAAAAATTTAGTACCTATAACTTAATACAAGAGTTAACTACTTGGCTTATGTTTCCACAGGTTTTCACTTATATGGATGAAGCGATTAAGAAAACTTGATTTGCATTACTAGAAAAAAACGATAACATATTATCATTCATTATAATTAACAGAAGTTGATGGTTGTGTATTTCTCAATCCCGACTTACTAAGGATTGAAGAATATATGAGGTTTTATACAGTCCACCTAAAACACACTCGAACTAGCTAGACGAGGATAACTGTGGCGCACAAATTAGCATTTTATAAGCAAGTGTGATTAACATATCATTTTTCATTCAATAACATACTAATTTAACGAAAAAACATACTTCAAAAGTCAAGCAACCACATTGCATATGGTAAATCCCACAAAGTCGATCCATGTTTTGGCCATGTTTTACTTGTCTCATGGCTTGCAAAGTACTTGATCATGTGCCATGTTATGTGCTTCTCGAGAACCAAATTGACTTCAAATTTGCATTAACCTAATTCTCTTCTTTTATTTTTATTTTTACTTTTCGGTGATGTTTATTATTCTTTCATTTTAATTTAATTACAAAAAAAATTTTATTTGATAATATAATATTTTTGTTCTTTTCTTATTTTTGATAATGAATTATACTTAAATATTAATATTATTATAATAAAACTATTTCATCATTTCTTTCCTTCTCTTCTTTAATTATTTCGTCTAAACCCCACTTACATCCCACTATCTCTAAAAAAAATATTTTTTCTTCATCAAATTTTATATAAATTCAACACATATATAAAATTTAGTGATGGGTCAAACCGTTATAATTAAATTGGAACATAGATAATAATTAAAACTTATATATATATATTGAAAAAAGATAACTAAAGTGATTTTAGCTAATTGGTTAATGTGAATCAATCTTAATCACTTATTTATTTCAATTATCTTTTTTGTCTTCTAATAAAAAAAATCAATGATGATGATTTACCCATTTTTAATCAATGATTATAATGAACTCATTTTAATCAATTGATTAAAATGACTTTAATTAATTGATTAAAATGATTAAAATGATTTTAGTCATATATATATATATAGGGGCAAAGTTTCTTACTTTTTCTTATAAAAACAGAGCTTGATCTTCAATATCGATTGAGTATATATCAATTGATCTTCAATATAGCTTGTTCATCCGCCAATAGGAGCTAGCTACGTGATGTATTGTTCTTCATAAAACCCCATACACGTTGCACCAAACCAACAACACTTATTTTACTTGGTGCACACTGTGGGGCTGGCGACCAAGTCTGCCAACTGCTTCAGGGTGGGTCCATTTTTATGACTTGGTAACACGTACGGAGTATCCAACGTGTCTTTAACTCACCAAATCTGTACAAAATTCTACGCAAAATTTCTTCATGATATAATTTTTAAAAAATATTATCTAAAATATATAATAAGAAAAAATAATTTTTATTTGATATAATTTATATTTTTTTCAAAAAAAAAAAACAATCATCTGTACAATCAAATTGTTCAATTCATCAAATCTCAACAAAAATTCATCAAATTTATTTCTAATCACTCTCATTTAATCTTATATACATAAACCACCACAAAGCATATCAAATCTTTCAATTAAATCTAATATTCAATTTTGATCGTTTTGAAAAACCATAACTACAAAATCATGTTCATTGATCATTTTCAATGATTGAAAACTCTAATCTACTTGTTTGAGTTAGAGTAATTTAATTTTAGGGTTGAGTTTGATTAATTTTTATGATTTACTTGTTTTTTAAAATAAATTTATGTTGGATACTATGTAATAATATTTTTAATTTTATGAATATAATGTTATAAATTTTTGTTTTAATTAATTTTTTGTGATTTTTAGATTTGTTATATTTGAAGTGGCATATTGTTTTGTTTTGTTATGATACCCTGTTTTGAAACAATGCTCTAGTTTAATGAAACTATGGGCCAGTGTTTGTTTTATTTAAAAAAAATTCATGTTGGATACCATGTGATAATGTTTTCAATTTTATAAATATCAAGTTATAATTTTTTTTTGTTGATTTTTTGTTTTTTGTTTTTTTTTTTTTGATTTGTTGGATTTGAAGTAGCGCACTGTTTGCTTTATTCTGACGGACTATTTCAAACAATACATCAGAACAGTGAAATAGGGCGTCTAAATATTGTCAATGCTTCATAATGTCAAACAGTGTGTCAATATAACGAAACAGGATGTCTGAAGGAAAAAACATCTTGTTTACTAAATAAGGATTTTGTCAATTTTATTGATATCATGTTATAAATTTGTGTTTAAGTATTCGTTTAATCTTGTGATTTTTTGGAAAAAAATAACAGGCGCATTGTTTGAATAATACTGACGTCCTATTTAAATGAAATAGTGTGTCTATGTTATATAAATAGCACGTCCAAATATTTTGATCGTGTAAACAAAATGAAATATGTTTTTTTTTTAATTTATCAATGAACATTTAAATCAATTCACTTAAATTTATACATGCAGTTAAATGATTGTAATTTCGTTACAAAGTTCGAATGAAAAAAACCCTAATCGATCAGTTTCACTTTTTTTATTGGATTTTGTTGTTGAAATAGTATGGCGTTCATGTTTGATGAGTGAAATTGATTTCGAGTGACGATTTCGATTTTCTCATTCGATGTTGGGTTTCGATCTTTTGGAAAACCCTAATTTCCAAATCATTGCTCCTTGATCGTTTTCAGTGATTGAAGATTCTAATTTACTTATTTTGGATATAGTAATTTAGTTTTAGGGTTGGATTTGATTAATTTTTGTGATTTTTTTGTTTTTTTTTTCTTTTAATAATAGGCGCATTGTTTCATTTTTTCAGGTGCATTGTTTAGTTCAATAAAATAATACGCTAGTGTATTTTAAAAAAAAAAAATTATATTGGGTACCATGTAATAATGTTTTCAATTTTATGGATATCATGTTATAATTTTTTTTTGGATTTTTTGTGGTTTTTCCTTTTGGTTAATACAGGAGCATTGTTTACATAACACAGACGCACGTCTATGTTATGTAAACAATATGTCTGAGTTTTTTCATCATATAAACAAATCAAACCGTGTTTTTTTATCCCAAATTTCTGTCATGTTGTTCCATGCTCTGACGTCTTGTTTCATATTGAACCGACGCTCTATTTCTTTGTGGTATTCTTATGGGCTTGCTGTCCATATGTTCCAGATGTATCAAGGATTCAGTTTGGAGGTGCTTGTAAGTTTGGAGATCCTTGTATAAGGATCTCCCTATTCATACGCTCTTAGTGTGCGGATATTTATGAGGAGATCCTTGTACTTTTTTCATACGACTTTCATATTTGATATGTTGTGGGCTGTGAAGATTGAGTAAGGTGGTGAGGATGAATCCGATGGGTTTACGGTGGTGCCGGAGATGGGTGGTGGACTGTGGAGGTGGAGAAAGGTGGCGAGGTGGGTGAATCCGCCAACCGCTTCACGGTGGGTCGATTTTGATGACTTCGTAACCCGTATGGAGTATCCAATGTGTCTTTAACTCATCAAATTCTTTACAAACTTCTACGGAAAATTCCTCCATGACATAAATTTTTTAAAATATTATCTAAAATATATAATTCGTATAATCAAATTATTTAATTCATCAAATCTCAATCAAAATTCATCAAATTTATTTCTAATCAATCCCATTTAATCTTATATACATAAATCAATCGATTTTCATTCATAAAACATCTCAAATCTTTCAATTTAATCAAAAATTCGATTTCGATCGTTTTGAAAACCCTAACTACAAAGTCATTGTTCCTTAATTGTTTTTAGTGATTGAAGACTCTAATCTATTTGTTTGGGTTAGAGTAATTTAATTTTAGGGTTGAGTTTGATTGATTTTTGTGATTTGCATATTTTTTATTAAAAAATAAATTTATGTTGGGTATTATGTAATAATGTTTTCAATTTTATAAATATCATGCTATAAATTTTATTTTTAATTGATTTTTTGTGATTTTTAGATTTGTTGTATTTGAAATTGCGCACTGTTTTGTTTTGTTCTAACGTAATGTTTTGAAAGAGTGTGCTAGTTTAATAAACTGTGCGCTAGTGTCTGTTTTATTTTAAAAAACTAATTCATGTTGGATACCATGTGATAATGCTTTCAATTTTATAAATATTGTTATAAATTTTTATTTTTGTTGATTTTTTGTGATTTTTCGTTCTACTTTTTTGATTTGTTGGATTTGAAATAGCGTACTGTTTGCTTTATTCTGGCGCACTATTTCAAACATTACTTCGAGAATAGTGAAATAGAACATCTAAAATATTATCAATGCTTCACAATGTCAAACAGTGCGTTAATACAACGAAATAGGATGCCTGAATAATTTTGCACTTTTTGGATCTTGTTTTTTTAAAGGAAAAAACATGTTGTTTATTAAATAAGGATTTTGTCAAATCTATTGATACATGTTATAAATTTGTGTTGAAGTATTCGTTTAATCTTGTGATTTTTTGAAAAAAAAAAAAAGACGCACTGTTTGAATAACAATGACGCCCTGTTTAAATAAAACAGTGTGCCTATACTATATAAATAGTGCATCTGAATATTTTCATCATGTAAACAAAACGAAGTATGTATTTTTTTATTATTTGTCAATGAACGTTTGAATCAATTCACTTAAATTTATACATGCAATTATATTCTTATCAAATGGTTGCAATTTTTGTTACAGAGTTCGAATCAAAAAACCCTAATTGATCAGTTTTACTTTTTTTTAACTGGATTTTATTGTTGAAACAGCGTGTGACGTTCATGTTTGATGAGTAAAAAATTGAAATCGAGTGACGATTTCAATTTTTTAATTAGATGTTGGGGTTTCGACCTTTTGGGAAATCCTAACTACCAAATCATTGCTCCTTCATCGTTTTTAGTGATTAAAGATTCTAATTTATTTATTTGGGATAGTAATTTAGTTTTAAAGTTTAGTTTGATTGATTTTTGTGATTTGCTTGTTTTTTTTTGTTTTTTTTTCTAAAATAACCGACGCACTGTTTCATTTCTTCAAATGCACTGTTTAGTTCAATGAAATAGTATGTCAGTGTGTTTTTTTTTTAATTATGTTGGGTACTATATAATAATGTTTTTAATTTTATGGATATCATGTTATAATTTTATTTTTATTTTTTATTTTTTATTGTTTTTCCTTTTGGTTAATGTAGACGCATTGTTTACATAACTCAAACAGTGCGTCCGTGTTATGTAAATAATGTTTCTGAGTTTTTTGATCATATAAACAAATCTAAGCGTGTTTTTTATCCTAGATATCTGTCATGTTATTCCATGACCTGACGTCTTGTTTCTGTTTGAATCGACGTTCTGTTTTTTTGTGACATTCTTATAGGCTTGCTGTCCATATGCTCCAAGTGTATTAAGGATTCAGTTTGGGGGTGTTTGTGAGTTTGGAAATCCTTGTACAAGGATCTTCTTATTCATATACTCTCAATTTGCGGGTGTTTGTGAGTCTTTGATCCTTATACTTTTTTTCTACGACTTTCATATTTCATGTGTGGTGGGCTATGGAGATGGAGTAAGGTGACGGGGAGGATGAATCTGATGGGCTTGCGGTGGTGGGCCGTTGAGGTGGAGAAAGATGACGAGAAGGGTGAATCCGATGAGTAAAGTGATGTCATGTATGAACTGAACTGGGATAAATTCAAATTATAGTGGATGAGATTTTTTTTTCGTGTTGTATGTATTGGATATTTTTTCTTTTTTTTTTTTAATAATTTTTGAGAATTCACTCGTTAATCTAAGTATATATATTGCGTAAAAGTATTTATGATGAATTATAACAAGTGAGCCACCAATCGATGATCAAGAGTAAAAAACCATCGAGTGTGTTGCGTTGTTATATGTGTTGAAGATCCAACAAACATATTAGTCCTCTCTTCCGATATATATAACATTACAAGATTTTAATTTTATATATTATTTCATAAGTGCTTTCAGATTTTTTTTTTGTTTCAACGATATAACAAAATTATGTTATAGACTTAAAATTAAGAAACATGACTTAAATATTAATATTATATTATAATAACTTTATAAAAAAATAATATTTGACCTTCTCATGATGTGCCTAAGATCGTATATAAATATACAGGAACAAAATATTGCATAAGCCAGTTTTCTATTTTATGGGTCCACATCTATGGCATATATCGTGTACGAGGTAGAACTGGACTTGGAACACTGATACTAGGCAGTCAAAGATTCGCACAGCTGTGGTCATGATTAAAACTTTGTATTTGGCCCATATGAAAAATCAGTTTATGAACATTTTACACGCATTTTCACATTAGCTTTGCCTTTTAATTGGGCCTGTTTCCAGGCACAAAATATGCGATTTTGTTCCTATTTCAAAGTGTTATTGACACAAAAAGTACATATTGTTTTTGGTCAATAAAGCCAAGAGGAAATGTGAACTGACCATTGACAAGGAGGATTATATGGGGTTGAATACCTGAGTAGACTTCAAAAGTGGTGTAGTTATGTGAATAAAAATCTGTACTAAATCAAAGTCTAAATTTTAAAACATCTACATTATCCATACACGTGGCCAATGAGTCGTCTGCATGAAACCAAACGATGTTCATCACTTTATTAGGCGAAAGAATCTGGACAATAGAAAGCGTAGTCTTCTGTTTGTGTAGTTACACCACCATTTTATGTCTGTGCAAAAAATAACTACACGTATCTTTGTTCAGGTGCTCGGATGCGATAGATGTATCTCCACCGTTGGTCATATGTGTAAGCGATGAGCTACCTGCGTGGAACAAAAGCATGACATCGTTCCTTTTGGGAATGGACCCGGCTAATAATACACCAATTATTATTACAAATATGGAATTATTTGTGCATATTTCCCCAGTGTTTTGATCTCCTCTAGCATTAATTAACTTTCTTGAATATCTTTTTATTAAGTCAAACCTATAATGCATAGAAATTAAGTAATAGATAAATCTTAATCTTACAATATCCTAATATGCATTAAAAAAGGAATGCAACAAGTCTGGTTTAGAAAAAACACGTAGCAAGACTAATTCATAAATAAATATAGTAAGATTGGTTCATAAAGAAACGCAGTAATACTGATTCAGAAAAATACAATAAGACTGAAAACATTGAGGTAATGAGTAAAGAGACAGTAATGCTTGGACATTTGGGCTTCTATATGAAAAGGATTACTGCAATAAAGCTGAAGGATAATAAGGTTGAGTTCAATAGAAGGATCCAGATTAAGTCAAGGATCACGTGTTTGTGAATATGGTTTCAAAATGACATGAAAGTGATGTTTCAAAGAAAAAACGACTTCAACAAGGGTTAGAAATTTGGGATTGTCTATAAATACAAAGACAATGCCAAAGGTTTCATAACTTTTTATTTTTTAATCTTCTTTGTTTTGAAAGAAAGACAAGTGTAGTAAGGCTTCAAGTGAACTGTGTGAGAAGTTGATAAGTGAAGATCTGATCCAGCTATTGAAAAACAAGATTTGAGACAAGGATCGAATAGTACAAGTGTTAAAAAAACGATTACAAGAGGTTGTTTCGAGTCCTGTTGAGGAGAAGAAAAAAAATCTTATAATTGATTTATATTTTCATTTACATACTATAAAGTAACAAGTTGATTGTGAGCCTAAAATAATTACATGTAATACTATCATCTTGACATATCACATTGATAGTAAAGAAAAGAATGAAGTAAAGGATATAGTTGTATTTTAACTATATACGCTAACCAGTATAAAAACTCTTTGTGTCCTTACAATACTGTATTATTTTTACCCTACTGCTAATCAATTTTAAAACAACGTTACTATCTAACTGACCTTTATTAGTTTTAACAATAAAGTTTTGAAAAAGAGACTATTCATCCCTTCCCCACCTATAGTCTCACAACAAACTATATTAGGACTTTCAATTATTATCAGAGCCAACCTTTCTAGGTCTAACAACTCTTGGAAAGGACCGCTACTGTTTTACCTTATAAAGAAGTTATTAATATCAGTTTTAAGAATAACAGGTGTCAGCAAAGTCTCACAACAAAAATCAAGTATATTTAGGACAGTCAGTTCCATCGTAAAACCCTATTTGCGATAAACTTACGACAGAAAGTGACTGTAGAAAATTCTTTAGTCGCAAATAGGTTTAGCGACTGAACTCAACTGGTCGTTGTAGATGAGCGACATTTATCAACACAAATAACGAGAAATAAAAGGTTGGTCAAAACCATATTCCCAACTAGTTTGAGACGGAATACAAGTTGGTCGCAAAATAGCAATGAAAGTTGTCTCAAATCAGCGAAGAATATAGGTTGGTTCATCACAAAACGGTATTCCTGGACTGGTACATTTTGCGATGAAGGTAGTAGCTAATTTGCGACAAAGATGCCTTCTTCTGTCGCAAAATTGGTTTTCTGAAAAAAAAATACATAATAATAAAATTGCAGAAAATCGAGCTCGCCCGCTATATACATATAATTTAACACTCAAAATGCATCTTTTGACTAACAAACCAACATCAAATTCAAAGAAACATCGAATATCGAAGTTTAAATAGTAATGAGACAAGTTATACAATATTATTGTCCGAATAACGAAAACGTTCAACAAAAAATCAAAAGATCCAAACATCAAAGCTTAAAATGCAGTGGTCTGCTCGAAGGTGCTGTAGGGGGAGGGGGGATGGTGGATCCCGATGATGGTGAGGAGGCCGATCAAGCGGGTTGCTACTGCACTAATATTGCTACAAGAGCCTCTGGACTAACTGTGTCAACTCGTCAATGATAACTGTCAACAACGCATTGCTTTCCTTTCGACGATCACACGTCGATCTATCCTAAAAGACCTGTTTCTATTAGGGAAAAATGTATCATTCGAGTAGAACATGAAGTTGATAGACCTAAGATCATAGACGCGTCCTTTCTTGCACCCAATTGCCTGGAGATATGCCAGTTTCTGCGCTTCGCTAATCTCCTCCTCGGTTGACTCCATATCGGGTTACGTCTTGGCAAACAACCGATCCATAAGCTCCTTCTCTAACATGGAGTACTTTTGCTTGAAAAAAAACCGCAATTATAACTTGAACACCAGCTTTTTGATTAAAAAATTCAATAAGTTAAGAAACAAAATAAAATAAAATAAATAAATCAAGAGCTACAATCTTTTAAAAAAAAAACACTTAGTTTATCGTTGTCTTCTCAAACAAGAGCTACAATCTCTCGTCACCCGCACCACCTCGCCAAGCGCGGCTCCCTTCTTCGTATGTGTCTTCTCAAACATCTCAATCTTCTTCGATTTTCTCTTCAACTCCTTTTCCTACAAACAAAAAATAATATTCATTCCATTAAGAGAAAAATAAAAGAAATAAATTTAAATACATTGAATTAATTGAATTTGCCTAATTAAACAAATTATTTACCATCTTCAAAATGACAGCGACCGTAGATATCGATCCCTGTGAATGGCATTGAGGTGTTTTTCAACCTCTTTTGCTATGATTTGATCCTTTTCTAGAGCTAAGTGTCTCTTCTGCTACTTCATGGGTTTCATATTTGGATTGACTGAGAGTCGGTATTCTAATACCTCAAAATTTATGTCGGGCATGTTTGAGGTTTGTAAGATGAAGACATCTGAGTTCTTCCTTAAAAAGGAGATCAACTCGGACCGAGTTGGTTCTTAAAGTAATTCCTCCACTGGTTTCGAACCCTTCGTTTCTTCTCTTGGATCGAGTTGGATCGAGTTATAGCTGCATAATTTTTTTGGAAAGTCATCAAAGTTGGTTTTGCTTCCATGTTTCTTAGTAACATTGACTAGATTATTTTTGGTCCCCCTTTATCTCTCCTTCCCAAAATGGAGTTGGGAATTTGATCATTATATACCCTGGGGCAATCACCATGTTCATGTCTACGATTGCAGGTCGACCTAGTATCTCGTTGTATGCTGAGGGAAGATCTACAATGGTGAAATTAGCCATACGAGCCCTTGTTTTTTTTGTGTTCTCATCTTCTATCATCAAGGGTAAGGTTATATGTTTTTTAGGAAGTATCGTACTCTTGGTAAATCCGACTAAGGGAAATTAGCATAGTTGAAGATCTTTTTTGATGAACCCCATTCTCTTGATTATATTGAAGTAGATGATATCAATCGATGATCTAGTATCAACTAATATCTTTTCCACATCGAAATCCCCAATATGAAGAGCCATAATGAATGAGTCCACATATGAAAAGGTAGTACTTTCATTGTCTTGAGGTCCAAAACGTACTTCAGTTTCGTAAAGAGCTCTTTTTGGTTCGGGAACTACCGACCTTATACCTCTATTTTGGCTTTCAAAAAGTGAGAGGTTGTCCATTAGGGAGAGTCACCCTGTAATAACGTTGATCCTATATCTCCGCGTGGAACTTTGTTAGTGCCCTCCTTTTTATGGCGATCGAATTCTTTCTCTTTCGGAAGGATGATGTTTTTCTTCAGTCGACGGTCGTCTTTGATCCTTTCCCTATCGACCTTGGTTTTTTTTTTTTACAAATTTCTTTAGGAATCCTTTCCTGATGAGATCTTCAATTGTATCCTTTAAGTGTCCGCATTCTTCCGTATCGTGGCTGCGGTCTCGATGATATACACAATAACGAGTCATATAAGAATTTGTGTGTCTCTAGCATCTTGACTAGAAAGTTTTCTGCCCATGTTGCTTGTAAAACCTCACTTATTTGAGCATTAAGAGGTTGTATGACATAAATATGGTTCCTGGTTTCCTCCCTTCTTTCATGCGGTTTTGCTTTTCCCTTTCATTTTATCTTCTGAACCGCAAAGGCTGATTATGATTTTCAGAGTCAATCTAGGAACCAAAGCGGCTTTTTATTGCTTTGGCTTTTTCTCGGGTGGGTAACTCTGCTTCGTCTCCTTCATGCTTATCTAACTCTTCCATGATATCCTTATAGTTCCATGGAAATTTCAGTTTTAGTTGATAAAACAAGTCAAAACTTTCCAAACCATTGATGAGTGCTTCAGCTTTTTGTTGTTCGCTAACCTTTTCGACCTTCACTGTCGAAAGATTAAATCTCTTTAGATAGTTGGAGATTTTCTCACCCTGTATTTGGGAGAACTATCATAAATGATGCAAAGTAATCTTCATTCCTCGGCTATTGATGAAGTGTTTAGAGAATAGCCGAGAAAAATTTGATAACGAATCTATTCAAGCCAAAGGAAGGTAGCTAAACTAGGCATTTACGGCTTCCTTGAAGAAAGTACGAAAACCTTTGCACATGATTACCTCATTGGCTCCATAGATGTCCATGATAGATTCATAATTTTTCACATTTGATATCAAATTAGTAGTTCCATCGTAAGCCTCCAACTGTGCCATCTTAAATCGATCTGGTGGTGCTCCTTGAAGAATTCTCATGGTGAATGGAGAGAGTTTTATTTCTTCTTCCTTTTCTTTGACTGTGCTATCGATCTTCATATCTATTAGGTGCTCTATCATCTTGATCATGCTTCGATCATTTTTTAAGGTTGAACCCGTGGTCTTCTGAGCTAGCTTATCTTCTTTATCTAGGGTTGTCTGATTTACGAGCACGTTGAACAAGTTTTCGTTTTCTTTTTAGGGTCAGGCTTAGAATTATAGTTGAGTATGTATCGTATATCTTCTGGGACGTCTTCGGGAAGGCGCACTGAATGAAACCCGCTCTCAATCGGTTTCTTTTGATGCATTCTTCTTTTCCGAGCCCAAGTTGAGAATTTGGAAGAGATAGGTTAGTGACTATTACCTTTATAATTGTTTTCCCATTGACTTTTGTATCTCCTTCTTATAAAAATTTTGAACACAGCTAAGATTCCTGGAGGAACTTATCCTCGTTCGGCGTTTGCAACCTGATTGCAAACTTGTAGATCTCAACGCGTCGTGCTATGACTTCCTGATATAGAGGGTCCTCGTGCGCCGAGTTTTGAGTATCATCTTCCACATGATTATTGTTAGCTTGACTCCGAGCCTTTCGTGTCATCATATCAGAAGTCCTTTTCGTAGCACGCAGAACTGTTTATGTCAAAACTAGTTACAAGATTGTATAATTATGAGTGAGAGATCTAGATGATGATGATAACGAGCTCATCTACGGATGACCAAGACTAAGAAAAATAACAACTTTATGCCCTATTTGTGTTTTTGAAAATATGGGATGTGGGGTCTATCTCTTGGATCCCATCTATTTATAGGCTTTTACATGAGATGATGATAACCTTATCTCCTGGATTTACCTTAAAGAGATAAGTTTGGAGAATATCTTTTGATAAGATATTTTCCGTGATTATCATATCCCTATGACTATTTTTCCTGGATCTTCTTGTTTACTTAAGAGTGCCTATCTTTTCAATAATACTTAGAAAATAGTGAAGATAATTATTTTGTGACCATCATAACCTATTATCCATAAGTCAATCTTATAACAAGGGTTATGTTATGAACTTCACCAAAGGACAGTGTTAAGTGAGGGATCTCAAGTCAAATGAGATTAAGCTAATTGGGAGAAGACATGGCAATGCTTATATTGTGGACTTCATGGACTCTTTACCCAATGACACCACTTGGTTTTACACAAATGAAATAGAAAAGACATCGTGGCTCTGGTACAAATGAGATTAAATTTCAATATCTTTCAAAACTTGCTTCTCAGAATTTAGTTAGAGGTTTGCCAAAAGTTAAGTTTTGTAAGGACATGTCATGTGCCTTTTGCCAACATTGAAAACAAACAAAGACAAGTTTTAAAAGCATCAATACTAATCAAACAATAAGGGTGCTAGAGTTGCTGCACAAAGAACTTTTTATTCCAGTAGAGGTTAAAAGAGTAAATAGAAAGAAATACACATTAGTCATTGTAGATGATTACTACACGTGGGCATTCTTTCTATACAAGAAAAGTGACACATGTGATGTGTTAACAAGACATCTTAATTAAATTTCAATCTAAAAGGGTCTAGAAGTTGTTACAATATGAAGTGGTCATGGAATTGAGTTTGATTAGTATGGTTTTGATCAGTATTACAATGACCATGGAATTAGTCACAACTTTTCTATACCCCACATTGAAAAGGGTTACAGAAAATAAGACCCTAATAGAAACTGCTTGGATAGTACTACATGATTCTAACTTAGCTAAATGTTATTACGTCGAAGCAGTAAACACGACATGTTATGTTCAAAATAGATGCCGCTTATTCATAAGCTGTATAATAAAACTCCATATGAGCTTTATAAAGGAAAGACTCCACCTATAAGTTACCTTCATAAATCTTTAAATGTTTTATTCATATAAATGATAAAGTAAACAATGAAAAGTTTGGTTCAAAAGTTGATAATGAAATCTTTCTAGGATACTCAACTATCAGTAAGGCCTTTAGAGTGCTGAACCTCAAAACCAATATAATTGAGAAAACTATTCATGCCTCATTTGATGAGTTTGACCATGTAGTCAAGGTAGATGACACTGATGAAAATATAGTAGTGTATGTTGAGAAGAATGATGAATAGGATAAACGAGAACAACATACGAGAAAGGAAGGTACATAAGAGCCACCTGGAAAAGAGCCTAAACAAACTACAGAAGAGAAAATTCCAGTTGAGAATGATGCAAGAAAGAGAAGACAATGGACAGAAGATCATCTAGCTGAGTACATCATAGGTGATAGAAATGATCCAGTGAGGATTAGGAGGGCTACTGTAGCAGAATGCATTTCTACACTCTTTATTTCTGAAATGGAACCTAAGAAGGTTGAAGAAGCCCTTAAAGATAGCGATTAGATCAATGTCATGCAAGAGGAACTCAATCAATTTAAGAGAAATGAGGTATGACATTTAGTTCCTAGACCTAAAAATTACCTTGTTGTAGGGTGCAAATAGATATTCAGAAACAATAAGTGATGAAAATGAGACTATAATTAGGAACAAGGCTAAACTTCTTGCCAAGGGATACTCACATGAGGAGGGTATCAATTCTGATGAAACCTTTGCTCCCTGCGGTTACACTTGAAGTCATAAGAATGTTCTTAGCATATGCTACCTATATGAACTTTAAAGTATATCAAATGGATGTTAAATGTGCATTCCTAAATGAAAAATTACATAAAGAGGTATCAGAATTGATACCCTCCTCATGTGAGTATCCCTTGGCAAGAAAAATTACATAAAGAGGTATATATAGAACAACCACAACCACCTGGCTTTGAGGCTTTTATGTATCCAGAACATGTTTACTAGTTTGCCAAGGCTCTTTATGGATTAAAACAAGCTCTAAGAGATTGGTATAAAACCTTGTCAAGTTTCCTAATTGATCATGGCTTTAAGAGAGGAAAAGTAGACATAATTCTTTTCATCAAGCATCACAAGGATCATATTTTATTGGTCCAAATTTATGTTGATATCATTTTTGGGAGTACTGATGAGAAATTAAGTGATAGATTTTCTAAGCTCATGATATCTAAGATTCAGATGAGTCACATAGGTGAACTCAAGTACTTTTTAGGTCTTTACGTGCAACAATGTGATAAAGACATTTTCATAAACCAATCTAAATATCTTAGAAATATGATTAAGTAGTTTGGTTTAGAAAATGCCTCCACAATGAAGACACCAATGAGCTCAACTATCAAGATAGATAAGGATGAATGTGGCAAATCAATTGATCAAAAGTTATACAGGGGCGTCATTGGATCATTATTGTATCTTACTACAAGTAGACGTGATATCATGTATTATATATGTATATGTGCTACGTACCAATCAAGCCCCAAGGAATCATATATTACTACAGTCAAGAGGATCTTGAGATATCTCAAAACGACACCTGACTTAGAATTGTGGTATCTAAACGAATCTAGGCTAGAACTAATAGGTTTCTCAGAAGATGACTTTGCATGATACAGAATCGATAGGAAAAGTGCAAGTGAATCATGTCAATATCTTGGTTCAAGATTAGTATCATGGTTCATCAAGAAACAGTCAAGTGTGTCAACCTCTACTGTAGAATAGAATGCGTTGTTGTAGCAAGCTGTATTATACAGATCCTTTGGATGAAGTCTTAACTTCTTGACTATGGGCTAAGTATCCTTAAAATTCATATCTATTGTGATTACACCACAATAGATATGATTACACCATAATTCATAATTGTCATGTCTGAAAACCTGTGTTCCATTCTTAGACAAAGCACATAGATATTTGATATCACTTTATTAGAGATCATGTGAAGAAAGGTAATATGAAATTGGAATTCATACATACTGAAAGTCAAATAACATATATTTTCACAAAACCCTTAGAAGGATATAAGTTTATTTATTTTATAGGAGAACTAGATATGTTAGATTTAAATGAGTAAGACTTTAGTCCCTTAAAATGAATATTTCTATAAACAGAGTGTCAGACTACTTCAGTAAGGTTCACACCTTACTACAGCAATGCATGAGAATTACCTTATTACAGCAAAGTTTATCCTTACTATAGTAAAATACGTTGCATTAACTCTGAACAATCACATTATTACTGTGTTGTTTCCCAAAAAGTAGCTTGTGCCCACATACACATTCCACCTCTTCATCATCTAATTGAAAAGGTTCCTGTTTTACTGTAAATAAGGGCCCATGTCAAGCATTTTATCCTTTACACTTACTCTACTATGATAGATTTATCTCTCCAAAAATTCATAAACACTCAAAATTTTAAATCCCTTTTTCAACTTCTAATATCTTCCAATGGCACCCAAATTGACTAAATCGAAGAGCAAGACTACATTTTAATCTTCTGAAAACAAATTCCAAAAAGGATTTGTGCTTGATTTTGAATCTCTCAACATGGCTGGTGACAACATAAAGGAAGTCATCAATCTGTTTTCATTTACAGGATTGGAGTTTATCCTCGGGCACAAGGGTTAATCTTTGTGGGGACAACACAACAATTCCAAGACAGTGTAAGGACAGATAAAAATGATATCGCAGAGGATGATAATGTGATTAAGATTTCTATTAATGTTGGGGATAGGGACCTAACCATAGACGCATAAACCAAAGAACAGGCTCTTGAGCTCTCCAAGGAAGAGGATACTGACGTTGATCAGGAAACCATTTGTAATATCTCGATTTTCCATAACGCATTAATATATGTTAATAATACAAATGACTTCACCGGCGCTGAGTCTAAACATCCCACTTATGCTAAAATTACTTAATCGATTTAGATATAGAAATAAATGAAATTCACACAGATATAAACCAATAATGTTATCCAATACAGCGAAAACTCATCAATTATTACATATTTTACTTAGTCCATAAATCACAATACAGTAATTGCAAATAAGCACCATGTCCTACATCACACATGCCGGTCGTCTCTAGCTCCTAAAATATAAAGACGAGAAAAACACAAAAAAATAATAACCGTAAGCCATATGAGCTCAATAACGTATCGGTTCCCTTATCAGGGATTACACGAGAGAAAAATATAAGAAAAGAAAAATGACCACTTGGGTCCCATTTTCCAGCACTCTGGATAGTATTATTAAACCAATCCGATATTCACAATTATCATCTCAAAAACATAGTGAAAACAGACAATGGATATCCTCAGAATTATAATTGTACCATTGACAAGACTTATTCAATTTCAACTTATCAAGTTTTATTCAACTTTAACAAAAGAGACATTCGCGAAAGGAATCAGCCAAATCGAAACCCAGGGTCTCTTGTAGTGAGTTTTCTTCATACCAAAATGACCTCATAAGGTCGATGAAAGAAATGCACTATCAAGTCGTTGTATAACACACACCAAAGAAACAAAATTTTTTGCATTTTATACCACGGAGTTATCCCATCAATTATGGATTTATAGCTCTTTTACTCCCTCATCCTCTTTATACCAACAAACAAAGCATAATACAAACACACACATCATCTTATCACGGCACACAGTAAGTCATATGATAAGGGACGTCGGAACACATTTTTTGTCACAATTAATGACTACAACCAAAGATTTCGACACATAATATTATATTCACAGTATAATAATATACATCGACACACGCAATAAGTCTAAACGTTATCTTCTTAGTACCATTTTTTTATTTATGTGTCAACAAGAAGTATCTCCGGCTCCTATAACATATTATGATTCACATATTAATACATTCCCTTGTGAATATTAGTTCACATTATAAAGTTAAAAATATTTATTCGTACTTCATGAAAAATAGTCCTATTAATATTATGAGGTAATGCTGAGCTTTGCACAAGCCTTTGATACTTATTTTTATTGTCCATGATGTTGATTTTATATATTGAATATCATTAGATGTCATGCGAGAAGTTACTACAGCAAAATTAATATAGTTATCTAGTATGATCACATTAGGAACAATTAATCAATCTTAATGATCTCTGTAGTGAACCCAAGATGGTTAATTCTAATGTGAATTTAATCAATATTTATTATTTTTTATAACGATATTTTAATCATGAAAGCATTAGAGAACGTTATAAAAATACATGCCATAAATAACATATGGGGAATTATTTTCAGATAATCTCATATATAATTAAATATGATTTTTACTTGAAAACATGAAACGTCATGGTAGTCATTTGCTATACAAGGAATTAATATAATTAATTTCATGTTATATGTTTGAAAATCTTGAATTAAAAAATAATAAATATTCGCATACATGAGGTCTTAATCCCCCATTTGCAAGAACTTGATAGGAGCAATTCAACAAATATATGGCTGAAAAATAATGACATGAATATCAAAATTTTTAACGTGGAAAACCCCTCAAAATCAAGGGTAAAAATCACGGATCGTCAAGACCAATGAACCACCTCCACTATGATCAAATTAGAGTATAAAATATGCACAATCATATGCACACAAACGTGCAAATACAAAAATAAGGAGATAAACAATCTCAAAAATCTGAGGCACTGTCGAGACAATAACTCACACCTCAGACCTCTTGTTACCGATCTAACCGTTCAGAATGAAGAATTAGATTTCCAGAATCTGCTGACAAACTTTCAGCCCGATCCAACGGTAAAAGAATCCACAAACACGATTTTACGGTCGCAGTTTTTTTTGTGTATGAGAAGGGAAATTCCCTTCGTATTCTACCTTGTATAATTCTATGACTGGTTACGTATTTTGATTTTATACTGTCTGATTTCCTTCTTGCAGAGGTAACCGCCTCCCTTCTTTGGGCTTCAAGCTTTTGTGCCTTGAACTTCCTCCACATGGGAAGTGAGTCCAACAAGCCCAACACGCACTTATGAGAGTGGTTGAACTGTCTCATGACACAATGTTCAGTAAACTTAGATTAGATCATGATCTTTGTTTGAAGGTATAAAAGATTAATGGTGCAGAAGTTCCAAGGCCCGAGGCCCACCTGATTCCTTATGTGTCTTTTCTTCTTTGAAATGTGGTTTGTCTGAGATACATATCTTGAAAATTGCACTTTTGGATAGCTTAGCTTGGGTAGACATTCATTCTTTATCAGTAAGGAGTTTTATAAGTTAACTGCATAAAACGAATTCTCTGTGAGTTTATCTTTCACAGGATCTTTATTAGGCTGACCTTGACGAATTGATACTTGGTATGTTCTGCCTCTTCTTATTGTTCATCTTTGAGTGTCCTTTTGCGATTCTGTAATTATTTGTCCTCGCTTGAGTTTAGCATAGCCACAGAGAGGATTATAATGTTGTATATACCTGTATATACAACATTTGTTTACCTAGCAAAAAGCTACTGTATTTGTTTGATTTTCTTATCGACTCCCGATGCAGATCACGGTCCTTCTTCCCGTGTCTTTTCTCTGCGACTCAGAAACTCTTCTGGATGTTATGGTACTAGGTAGTATAATGAGATAGTGTAGAAGTTTGGGCTTTTTCCTTTATCATCTGATATGGCATTGTTCTGCTCAGTGTATTTGTTTTCCTAAATGATCACACCTACTGTACATGTGTTCTGTTAGTTGAAAAAAAAAAAAAATGTGCTCCTTCGGTGACACTCCCCTGCTTTTATTCTTTCCAAGATTTTTTTTATTATTATTATTCTAGCGTATTGGTTCCATTATTTTTCTTTGGGTCATGTAACGGATGGGTTTGTTTGGGATTATGTAAAGTGATTATGTTTTGCTGGGGCTAGAAGAAATTGATGCGAGGCAATTGTATCTTACAAGGGATAATTTTTGTATTCCTCTTTCTCTATTGTGTTGAATATTGATGTGTTAAATTTGGGAATGATTGGGCTACGATCTGATATGATATTTCCTCTACTTCGACAACAAATCAATTGGACAAAGAGGACAATAGATATCAAGTATCAACCGATGTGACAAAAGATTGTTCGAAGGTATCGGCAAGGTTCTAAAAAGTGGACGATCTGATGGAAAGAAACTTTGCTTTCAGCTTGGATAGATTTATTTGCGTTGGTAATGTATACAAGGTATTCGAAACCTTATAATATATGGTTATGTTGTATCTATAATCTTGATTGTGCTAACTGCTAACTACAATATTTTGGGAGTTCACTCGAAACAATCACATATATTTATGTCGTGCTTTGCAAAAGTCGGGTTAACTGATAGAAATCATCATAACAGTTTCTAAAAAAAAAAAAAAATCTCTCTTCATGAAGCTATCATTATAGTCTATTTGATCAAAATAAACAAACATCCGCACAGCGCGTGGATATACAAGCTAGTTATTATATAATCCACAAACTTTCATCAACTTTGAAGTCATTCGCAAACCCAAGGATAAAAAAAATTCAACATTTAGAGGCAGAATTCACTCGATGATATTTCATTCAATGCACAACTATGTAAAAACCTCATGACTTTTACGCACGGCATGATCTTGCTTGCATTCTTTCAGCAAATCCATGTACTTCTGACACTTGTTGATATCGCTTGAATGGATGCTTAGACACTATAATTTAAAAGAAAGAAACCGATAAAAAAAAATATGACAAACATCATACTCCAATGAACAAAGAAATTGATAATAATCGACTTCATGCTATGGTTTCACGATGAGTTGTAGAGTCTTAAAGCTGAAGCATCAGTTAATTTTGTGCGAGCAGTTTCCCGTCCGTTTATTTCCATACTCTCCCATGCAGAAGCAAGTACAAAACCCACTTTAGCTATAGAATTATTTAAAAAAAAAAATCAAATTTCTCACAAAACATAGAAAAAAAAAATACAAGACTGGGACGTAACGAAACTTACTCGGCATTATCATATCCTTTAGGGTAAGACTAAAAATTTTGAATGAAGGAGGACGAAAAATCGGATTAAGCTGATTAGCTGTAAGAAAAATAAAACAACAATCAACCACTAATAAGGTGATCAGATCCAAACAACTCACACATAAAAAGACAAATTAGTGATAAACGTAAACACAGATAAATTTCTTTTGAAGAATTTGAAGTCATTTTTAAGCAGAGATAAATAGGGAATCCCGAAGACCTAGGCAGATGCAAACAAGTGCATTAGAGGAATTTCATTCCAACAAATGTAGTTTTTTTTTTTTTTTTGTACAAATTTATGTATATGGACATATGCTCTTTACTTAGTGAATTAAACAGGAAAACCAAGACCTAGATAAAACATTATGGCAATAAAATTGTCCTCATACAAATGCACAAAAGTTGACCATCTCGCTGGCCTTTTCTCAACTAAAATTTTATTCCTACTAAAATTCTAAAATCGTTTTTCTGTTTTTGGAATAAAGCTTTAAAGGACATCTAGCTAGTTAGCGAGCCTCTATATTTGAGTGCACCAACCACAAATCACATATCACAGGTGCGCAAAATCCAGAATTAAATAGCAAGAAACGTCATACTTTGAAATCAAATGTAAAGCCAAAATTACTCTTGAAAATTCCATAAAAATGACTACTAGTGAAACGTTCATAAAAAAAGTGCAATTGATGATTGAAAATCTCGTTCTTTCAAATCCAACTCCAAACCCTAATCGCTTTAATCACTACAAACCAAAACAAATTTCTTCAAAACAAAAAAAGAAAAGAAAAAAACAAATCGAATCTACAACTAATACGACGGTGTGAGTGAAAGAGAAACGCAAAAACATAGTCATCGATTTTACGTGTGAAAGGAAAATGAGAAAACCTACCTACAGATCGCCAGGCCAAGACGCCGACTACTTATGGAGATGTTACGATGTTCAAGGGCACACCGATGATTTTTTTGTATGTGATCAAACCATCAATCCCAAGATCATCCCACCGGCGGTGTCTCTCAAATACATCGATTCATACCTCCCTCTTTCGATCAAGTACTTATTTCCCATTGCTTGTGTCGGTATATTTGTGTTTAGTGTTTTGAGTTTCATCTCGAGAAAAATTAGACTTAAACCCTTGGAATTATTCCACTTTTGTAGATCGACATCTTTAATGAACCTCTAAATTATTTTTTCCCTTCACTCTGTTAATCAAGCAAATAAAAAGTCCCAATTGCCCTAAAATATATGCTACTGCATCACCCCGCAATTGGCGTCACTCCTCCTCTTCCTCTTTCCCCACCCTTATCGGCAACTATATCCACCCTTTTCGTAGGAGAAACATCATCGTCGCCACCTCAGGTACACTGTAATCGTTGAGGCCCTTTGCGGAACATTTTGAAGTCGACATCCTCGAGCTGCTGTTGTTGTTAGCGCGCCTCAATACTGGCACATCCTCTATCATCTTTCTCCATTAGAACACAGAGCACAAGCAACAAAAACTCCCAATTAATCAAAGTTATACTCTTACCATATCCGTCTCTGTCACCTTCGTTTTCTCCATATTTCATCTCATCTTTGTTAGTCGATAATCGTGACTTTGGAAAGCACAGGAGATCAAAGCAAAGAAAAAAAGTAAAAGCACATCTGCACAATGTTTGGTATATTAGGCGTCGAAAAGGAAGAATGGTTTGCCAATGATTGTCCTGGTAGACATTACACCGCCTTCAACCTGCTATAAATAATTTGTTAGATTGATTGTAAAAAATAGCTCAGGGCTAGATCTTGTAAGCTCACGGGTAGAGCTCAATCAATAAAAGAAACAATCAGAAAATGGAAGATCTTCCAACAAATCTTCCTGGCTCATCAGCATCACTATCACGATCCTAAAATCAACATTTGGTATCAGAGTAAGGGGTGGTGTGTGCAGAGCCGGTCAAAAGGCAGCCAAGGAGACCCTCGATAGGCACACACCGAAGCTGCCAGGATCTCCACCGTAATTGCAACCTTCTCACACCACAACCAACTCCGCCCCGATCTATCCAGATCCGTCTAGATCCACCACTCTCAAGCGCCTATACGTGGCCACGATGACGGCCAACCCGACGGTCCCGAACCCGTCACCACAAACGAGTCTCAACTCCCTCAACATCTTGAACCATTTCGCAAGGGCCTCCAAATCGTGATCCCTGACCGAGGAGGAGAAGAGGAGATCTGTGGAGATAGGTAGAAGGCAAAGGCGAAGGCGGAAAGTAGAGGAAGGAGACAGAATATTTCTAAGAAAGGAAAGAGAGAGAGGGCGTGGGAGGAAAAAAAGGAATAAAGGGAGAGTTAGTGTGTTCTGTCGCGTGAAAAAAAGGGAGGAAAAAGAGGGGAAGAAGCATACGGTACGGAGAACCAAGAAAAGGGGATTTTCTGGTTTAACAAAAACAAAAGGGAGAAGGAGAAAAGCAGATTCCTTTTTTTTTTTTTTTGAGTGCGGCTTACGAAAAGAAAAGGATATTTTTTTTGTATAAATTAAACAAAAAAAATCCGACAATGTCAATTATTCCCCAACAAACGTCAAAGGAAAGCGGCGAAGTGCCGTTCAATTTTTCGATTCTAAACTCTTTAAACCATACGATATGACAATAAAATTGGAGGTAATCCTGGATGCCCAGGAAGTTTGGGAGGCAGTCGAACCAACGGAGGAAGATGAGGTTAATCCGAGAAAGGATAAGAAAACGCGTGCCTATATCCTACAGTCAACCCCTGAAGATGTTCTTCTTCAGATTGCGAACAGGAAGAAGACGAAAGAAATTTGGGAAAGTTTGAAGACGAGATACCTAGGTGCTGATCGGGTGAAGAATGCACAGTTGTAGACATTGAAAAGTGAATTTGATGCTCTATACATGAGAGAACAGGAGTCTATTGACGAGTTCGTCGGAAAACGCAATAGCATGTCGAGTAGATTTTCCAGTCTTTGTGTAGATCTTGGCTATGCCGCACTAGTCAAGAAAATACTCGACTGTGTGCTAAATAGATACTTCACAGTCTTTGCTGGGATCAAACAATTTTTCGATCTTGAGACGATGTCATTCGAGAAGGCCATAGGATGATTGAAGGCATTCGAGAAAAGAGCTTGACTCTTCGAGAACACCCGTAGTGGTGAGAGTCAACTCATGTTCACTCATAGCGAGCGGTAGGCACCCCAAAAGAACCGCACTGGAGAAGCTTCGTCATCTGGTCAGGAACACGGATCAGCACCTTAGATCGAGATAAAAACCAGTGGCAAGGACGAGATCGCAGAAGTAGCGGTCGAGGCAATAATTATGCAGTGTGTCAGAAAGGTGAGGGAGGCACCAGTAGTAGTAGCCGTGACAAGAGCCACATCAAGTGTTTCAATTGTAGGAAGATGAGACACTATGCTTCAGAGTGTAGTAGCAAGCGGTGGAACGACGAGAGACAACACACATGCGTTGCCCCCGATGAGCCATCATTATTGTTTTCCGTGTTTCAGAAGGAGATACGAGATAAGCAGCAAAATGCCCTACAGCCCAGAGAAGGAAGGGTGCTACAAGTCTTTCACCATGGCAAGGAGGAGACATGAACTAAGGATATCTGGTACCTAGATAACGGTGCTAGGAATCATATGACGGGATGGCTAGAAATGTTCCAAGAACTTGATGAAAGGTGTGGTAGTGTCTGCATCACTCGTGGCAGGCGTAACAGAACCAAAGTCAACCGCTGGTACAAGTTGTTTGCCACCTACAGCAGGAGAGGCAAGTCCATCTACCTCGACTTTGCACATATCATTACAAGTTTCGGGTTGCCCCGACACCAACAGTAGTGAAGTTCGATGACGACGATGGCGAGATTGTCGACGAGCAAGGATGCATAGAGGCAATGATAAATGACTCATTGAATCTAGCACTATCCTCGATCCACAAGATAATATGGATTTGGAACGCAAGAAGTCTGGTGCCCTCGAAAGGAGAAATGGGTCAATGCTAAAGATGACATCTCCTGTAATGGGGATGAGGTTAAAAACCTCATTGGACACAAAGGATCCGGCATGGAAGAAGAAGCAGATGACATCTATGCCAGGACCGCAGAAGAGAGTGAGATGCTGAAAGGTATGCTGAAAGGTAGGAAAAGAGCGGGAAGCTCTACTAATCAATCTTTAAACAAAAGTGAAGAGTTTGGAAAAGAAACTCACGAGAACACATAAGCGGAAAAGACCATCGCATTGTTATTATGCGAGAACAAGTTTATGGCAGCAATTGCAGCCGCATGCCAAGCTCTTTTGTTAAAGAATATGCGATTGGGCATCGTGATCTTGAGCCATGTCAGGATTAGGGGAGCATGTTAGCCAATAATTCTGACTTTGGAAAGCAAAAGAAATCAAAGCAAAGGAAAACACGTATGAGGAAAAGTAAAAGCACAACTACACAATGCTTGGTATATTAGCCGCCGAAGAGAAAGAATGGTTTGCCTAGGATTGTCCTGTTAGGCATTACACCGCCTTCAACCTGCTATAAATAATTTGTTAGATTGATTGTAGAAAATAGCTTAGGGGCAGAGCTTGTAAGCTCAAGGGTAGAGCTCAATCAATCAATAAAAGAAACAATCAGAAAATGGGAAATGTTTCCATAAATCTTCTTGGCAGTACCACCATCAGGATCCTAAAACCAACAGTCTAATATTAGGTGGCTTTTGACCTATATTAGGTTTCTTTTGACCTACATAAGGTTCCATTTGACCTATATTAGGTGGATTTTGACCTAGATTAGGTGGCTTTTGACCTATATCTTTATCATGAAATGTTGGTGAGAAGAGGTAGGATTCGCCCATCGTAGAGGTAGAATCAATGAGATCCAACCAGATCTGGTAGAGATCTAGGAAGGAGACTATCTGACGAGCTTGGCATTGCTGATTTTTTTGAGATCGGGGGCACCTTTCGCAGTGAAGGCCTCGTCAGAGGAGGCGAAGACTGCTATGTGGTTGGTGTCGCCTAGCGAGTTGGCCAAGCACGCCATGTCCGAGGGCACCAAGGCCGTGACTGAGGGAAAAGAAGTAGAAGGGGAGTGAGGCGAGACAGCGTGAAGAGGAAGAACACATGGTGTGAAGAGGAAGAAAACATGGTGTGAGTTTATTGTGAGCAGATAAGGGAGAAAAACAAAGCGAGCTTGGAAAGGTAAAAGGGGAAAGTAGAAAGGGAGGGGAGAAAACAAAGGAACGAGGAGGAAACAGAGAAAAGGAAAATAATTTTTTAAAAGAAAAAAGGAAAGATTTTTTTAAAAAATCCCAAGAATATCTATTATTCCTTAGCAGACGTCAAATGAGAGCGGTGGAGTGTCATTTCATTGCCCGATGTTGAACGTTTCCAACTACACAGTATGTGCAATAAAGATGTTCATGAAGTTTGGGAGCTGAACGAACCTGTGGAGGGAGAACAGGTTGATCCAAGAAAGGATAAGAAGGCACGTGCTTACATCCTCCAATCTATTGCGAAGAAGAAGACGACAAAAAAAATTTAGGAGAGCCTGAAGACAAGGTACCTGGGTGCTAATCGTGCAAAGAAGGCACGTTTGCAAACATTGAAAAGTGAGTTTGATGATCTGCGGATGAAGGAACATGAGTCGATTGATGAGTTCACTCGAGAACTTAGTGACATGTCCAGCAGATTTTCTAGCCTTGGGACAGATCTTGACGATGCCGCATTAGTCAAGAAACTACTTGGCTGTGTGCCAGATAGCTACTTCACAGTCTTTCTTGGGATCAAAGAATTTTTTGATATTGAGACGATGCCATTCGTGGAAGCCACATGACGATTGAAGGCATTCGAGGAGAGAGCTCATCTCCACGACAACACCGGTGATGGGCTCATGTTCACTCAAACTGAGCGGCAAGCACCCCAGAGGAACAATCCTGGGGAAACTTTATCGTCTGGTCAGGAACGTAAATCCGGCACCTTAAACTGAGGTAAAAGCCAATGACATGGACGAGGTGGCGAAAGGGGCGGCTGAGGTGACAATTATGCAGAGTGCTAGGAAGGTATGGGATGCACTGGCAGCAACAACCATAACAAAAGGGCATTAAGTGTTTCAATTACGGAAGTATGGGACACTATGCTTCTGACGATCATCATTATTATTTTCCATGTCTCAGGAAAAGACACCAACTAAGTAATGAGACGTCATACATCCCAAAGAAGAAAGGGTGTTGTAGGCGTTTCATCAGGGCAAGGAGAAGACAGCTAGTAAAAGACATACATCTCAAAGAAGAAAGGGTGTTGTAGGCGTTTCATCAGG
>LIEC01000086.1:0-15183 GCA_001925005.1 Drosera capensis
CCCCCAAACCTACAAAAAAGAAGAGAAATTTATTTATTTAGTTTTCATTTGAGTCCAGCATTCGGTCAGGGTCGGTTTGTCAGTCCGGGTTCGTAGTCGGGTCTCCTTTTTGTATACTCATTATGGGGTCCTTGAGATCGCCGCATACAGCATTACAATCTGCATTTGGTCATTTTCGTTTTCTGAATTACTGTTGTAGGCATTCATTCGAAGTACATGCTTTCTATAATTATATTATATGATATGATGCATTCATGAAAGCATGTATGCTGCTTGGGTTTTGAAGTAGAGGGATGTGGGAGTACAGGTTTTTTTTTTGTCTGGGTTGGATTTTGCCATCCTGATTTTGTAATTACGATTTCATGTAATCGTACTTTTCAGTATCTATGATGTTTGGAGGAGCTTTGGAGTTACATTAATTCTTCGTTTCTTTGAAGTTATTTTGTGCTTGCTCTCCAGAATTATCACGTGTTATCGCTTAGCTTTGGTTTCCATACTCTGGTGATTGATATTTTTTGACTGATGAGAACCTTCTGTTCCCCGCTATTCGTATGAGGTAGAATTTCCGTGATCGTGATACGGTTGCAGTTCTCTGTGTAGAACTCTCGTCAGTTTTATGTTCTAGCGACGACGTGATAGCAAAAGGGTGAGATTGTTCTTTGCTCCACCACATAATGTTGTAAAAGCCATCTCGTTTTATTCAAGCTCCTGCCTTCCGAGTTCCTGAAGCATGTTAGCTTGAGATTGTTCCAAGCCTGCCCAGGTCTGTTATGGTGTTGTTTTTCGTTTTATTTAAATATAATATTCAATACCCCCATACAAGAGATCATTTTATTATGTAAAATGATTTCAATTTTTTAACTAAATTTTTGTTTCTATTTTGTATTTGATGTTTATAATTTTAAACAGCAATATAAAATATCCCTTAAAAACGTATGTTGTATATTCCGTTTATTTTTACTCCACTGTTTCTATCAGAATGGTCTTTCATGTTGTAAAAGCCTTTTTTTTTAATTAGTTTTTGGTCCAGTGTGTTCCTTCCTCATCATCATGATGCACGGCACTTTGATAAACTACTGGTATGATTATTCAAGGTCAGCTAAACCAAGGAAGACCACTGTACGAGTCTATGTGGTTATCAACTACTGGTATGATTATTCAAGGTCAGCTAAACCAAGGAAGACCACTGTACGAGTCTATGTGGTGGGCTTGGTTGTGTCGTATTTTTTCTTGCAAGTCGTATTGCTCCGCTGGCTACTATTAAAAGGACGCCACATGAAATCCTAACCCGCGATTTGTTATCGACAAATCACAATTAAAAGAAAATTTTCACCTGAGTGACCAGTCCTTGTTTTGGTGAATCACATCGAGTTTTGACAAATGAAATCGAGTCTGGTAAAATACTTCCAAGGGTGAGACCTTTGAATGATCGATATCAATGTATGTAACTTAATAATTTAAAAATTGATAAATCCAAAGCGTAACCATAATTGATCAAGTTAAAACATATCTCGAGAAACCTCTTAGTTTTGTGATTATTTTGGAAAGTTATGAAGTATTGTTGACATGTTCCATCTATCAACGATTATTTGGAGCGGCTCTGAGCTCTTTGTCGTACCCATTGTGTAAATTCAACAACTGGTTCGCTCTGAATTGGTACAGGTAAGCATCACACTATTTATTATTAGTAGAGAACTTCCATCGCCAACCATATCAAAAAAGGAATAGAAAGAAGCATTTAGTTAACTAGGGTAATTATCGACAATTAGGTAGACTCTGCACTCTAGCTACTGAATTATTCAAAAGAATTAGTCTTAACCATGAACCTGCTCGGTTGGTCTTGCAGAAACATATTAAGCGAGTTATTAATGGTCCGTTTCATTTTAAGATATACGAAATCGTTTAAAGTTGAACATTTGAATTTTCGTTCCACCAAAAAAATATTCGAATTTTGGTTACTTGTAATTTAACTAAACCAGTCGTCATTGTAGTAGCTACAAATTCTGTATAATTTGTAAATTACCTTGTTCCTTAAAATGAAAATTATCAACAAGTGTCATTTTTTAATTTTAATTATGAAAAAATTGTACCTATTTTATTAATTGTAGTAGTAAATGATCCTAACATATAACTTTTCAACAATAATGACAAAAATTTTAGAATTCCAAAAACATATTTTCTACGTCCCATAAAAATTACAACAATTTGACTTGTGATACTACTTCATACGTATTTTAATTATTTCTGTTTTATTATTAGATGATAACAAAAATTCCCATGTTATTGAGCATCATTTTATTTATCAAAGACTTGTATTAATATTGCGATTCATGATGTTATTATTTGTGTGTTTTTAGTTAAATTTTGTTTGTTTTTTAAATTCATGTCAAAACAGAGCATCAGAACAGATACTCTATTTTAAAATTAAATGTCCAAACAAAAGCTAAAATCGAAAAATAATCGTATGGTTTTTGTTGTTTAAAACTTTTCCGAAACACACAAAAAATTTATCCAATTTGGTTCACAAAAAATAATCGAAACCGAACTAAGTATCTGTTCACCAAAACCGAAATAACCAATATAATCCAATTTGGTTTCATTTTATAATATTTAAAAAATCAAACTAAATTTAGTTAACCAAAACCGATTTTTTGTTTTTTATCGAATCGTCATCCCTAATCTCATCAACTCCTTGGCAATTATAGGAACACCGAGTACAGTTAGTTCCAATCACCCAGATATAACCTAAAGCAAATCCCAGTTTCTATCTCACTTTGAGCTACTAATACACTCAATTCCAATCGTCCCTAACAGAACTCGTTGTATTCTCAGTTTCAATCTCCCGAAACAAATTATTTGAACGTATTCTCATCTCCTTGATTGAATATCAAATACTCAACAACACCTTGTCTCAAAAACGCTTGTTCTTCCTTTTGTCGAATCACTCGAACCAAGGATTCTCTTCTTTTGTAGATTTTTTTTTCCAAACAATCGACTTTCTTAGTTTTCAGCGACCTTTTATACAATTATTGGGCTCAACGACTTTGAAACTCTAGGCTTGTATGAATGTCAATAAGATTTTCTTTTCATGTCTATGCATTGAAAACTAACGATATCTACACAAAAAAAATCTAAAACAATTTTATAACAAACCATTTCATGTTTCACTTTAGAATACAAAAATAAAAAAATTTCAAATCTGTGTTATACTTATGAAAACTATGGAAGGCTGCCTTTCTCATTTTTCACAGATTAGGAAGGTCTTTATTGTGTTTTCACACAACCCGCCACAAGATCAATTTATTCAATTTAAAATATTATAAAATCAACTCAAATTTTTATAAAATATAAAAAAAAACCAATGAAAAAAGTTTTAAAAAAGTCAGAAAATCAACTCAAATGTGTTCAAAACGTTGTCATATTTTCAAAGAGCCTGGAAAGCATTGACCACGCTCCTCAAATTAGTGAACCCATATCAAAAGTTTTAGTTCTTCTAGTTTTACCTACTGAACTGCCTCCACAAGTCATATACGTTTTTATTGAACTCTGATAGCAGAGATTGGTATCCAGTCATGTACCTTAAAGCATCCTCTATTTAGATAATGAATTAAGCATCCTCTATTTAGATAATGAATTTGCTCATAATGCTCATATGGTCACAAATTCAAATATTGATTTTGTGATCTCTCTATCAACCGTTTCACTCTTGTTTCTAACCATTAGACGTAATGAATCTTAAAATGAATTGAATCTGAGTCAGACTTTGAGTCATTCTAAATCTTGACAACTTGTTATAATCTCCTATACCAAATTACTACTTCCTCCGTCCCAGAAAAATTACGAAAACTTGATTTGTCATAAATATTAATGAAATTATTGACTTTATGATACTAGACAAAAATGTCCCTAAATCCTGATGAGTAAAAATAAGAAAGAATTGTGAGTGAATGAAGATAGAAATAATAATAATAGAGAACATGATAAAATATAAAATAAAGATATTATGGACTTTTACATACTTAAAAGTTATCTATTTAAAAATATTATAATTTATATGGGACGTTCATTTTTAATAATGCGTCATAATTTATGAGTTTTTTTTTTGAATTTTTGGAATAAAAAGTCTTACAATTAAACCAACATTGAAATCCTTTTGGTATATGTTTGAACCAATTAGTATTATTTTTTAAAAGTAAGTCCAACCTTAATGCTAAAATAAATAGATATTGTTATAATTTGACATCAAAAAGTACTTTTATCATCAATTATATGATTGTACACATACAATATTTTTTTTATCAGATCTTTCTCGATTTCATCTTTTTGTTATTAATCTAACATAATTTAGGCATTGATATTATTTTGTATGAACTTCTCATTAAAATTGTAATACATCATAAACTTTTCAAAATTATGATCAACTAACTTTTCATCCAATTTTTTATCTTTGTATTAAACTAATTTTTAAGTACATCTTAATGCATTTTTTATTTATTAAGCAATGATATAGTCTTTAAAAGTTTTTGAAAATGAGAAAAAAATAGACATTATTGATGATGTGATAAGAATAAATATATTCATATCAGATTCCAAATATAAAATTTATTTTTATCTCAATTTTATTTTAATATTAGTTTTAACTTATAATTGAATCCTTATTTTTATAATTTAATTTTAAATTATAAATATAACATCATATATAATTTTTAACACATTTAAAACTTGTGATACTTCACCTCTCGACTTTTTAGGTAAATATCAAAACATACTCGCATCGAGCAATAATGGAGACTAATCAATCACTTACACAAACGGATGCTTCCAATCTCCATTATTTAAACGGGTAAGATGAGGCAGGGTTTTCACTGCAACACACAATTGTACTAGTAGCGAAGAGAGAGAGAGAGACTATGGCAGCATCTTTGCTTCAAATGAAATCCCCCCAAATCCTCTTGAATTTCTCTTCTTAAATCAATAATTTGGAGTACCCATTTGGCCATTTTCCATATTCGGAGTTTCAATTGGGACTTTTTCTCCTTTTCAAATCAAGGGTTTCAGTTCTTGATCCCAGTTTGGGAAATTCCGCTGCAAAAATGGAGAGGAATCTCAGAGATCTGATGAAAACCCAACTCGTGGAAGGTTGAGACTGAGTAGAATCGAGCTGGGCAGAGCTTGATTTGTTGCCTTTGTTGTCCGATTTCGTGTAATAGGACATTTCCCTATTCTGGGGATTTTGCTTGAAATTGACAGGACCCAGATCGATTTGAGAAGCTTCACTGAAAACCCATATGTGGATTCGGACAATTTTTTGAAATATTGGGTTGGGTTTTTGAAGGATGGATAACAGATCCAGATCTAAGAGGGGCTACTACTATGACCACCACCAGGACTATGATTCTGAGAACTTTTCAAGGACCAAACCCAGATATGGTTCAGCTAATCACCATTACCCTAGCAGCCGCCAGTATAACCGGAATGGTGGCAGTGGCAGTGGCAGTGGTGGCGGTAGCAGTGGTGGTGGAGGAGGCAGGGCAGGGAAACCCTTGGACCAATCTATGATGGTGACCACAAGCTACAGGATACTATGCCATGATGTCAAAGCAGGAGGAGTTATAGGAAAGTCTGGGAGTATAATTAAGGCCATTAGGCAACATACTGGGGCATGGATCAATGTCCATGAGTTGATCCCTGGAGATGAGGAGAGGATCATTGAGATTTCGGACACACGGAGGCGTGACCCTGATGGCAGGATGCCGGCGTTTTCTCCTGCACAAGAGGCGTTGTTGTTGATTCATGAGAGGATTATTGAGAGTGATGCTGCAGGTGGCGGTGGATACCATTATCATGAGGAGGAGAACGGGTATGGCGGGTCTCGTGGTGCTAATGGTGGAGGAAATAGGTTGGTTACGAGACTGGTGGTTTCGAGGATGCATGTTGGGAGTTTGCTTGGGAAGGGAGGAAACATAATCGAGCAGATGAGGATTGAAACAAAGACTCAGATTAGGGTTCTGCCCCGTGACCATACTCCTCGATGTGTTTCTATGGCAGAGGAGATCGTTCAGGTTTACTTCGGCCTTATGCGTAATTATGCCTTGTAACACATGTTGACATGCTCATGATCTGAACTTGTCTGTTCATATATCAGCCCAGTGACTCAGTGACGTCGCATTGACTTGTTTGACGATGTTTATTGGTACCTTAGTGAGCACTATGGACATCAAATAACCAAGTGATTAACTAGAGATGATTCACCATCATGGTTTCTTGGACAATCAATGGGAATTGACAACTAACCTTCTAGCCCCATGATCATAAATTATTCAGTCAAAACTCGGAAGCAATTGTTGTTGCAATCAGGAAGATTCAGCATGTTAGTGAAGTCTGTATAGGTTGATGATATAAATCATCTGAGCTTCACAAAATGCTGTGCCTCATGTTGGAATCTTTGTTCACGAGCAGTTCTCATTTGCAACTGACCAATGGATATTACTTCAAATGAATGTTTGCAAAACCTCTCAGTCATTTCCAATCGCTTCCGCATGTTTCAGGGTCCTTGTGAGTATCTAGTGACAGCAGGATATTCTTATTATGTAGTTGAGTTAATTATGAAAGCATTCATCCTCATTCTAATTTCTGATGTTATGCCGAGTACTTGGTGTTTGCTGTTCTTCAGTGTTGCACGGTTTTACCTAGATTATATTGTGCCTGGATATGCTGGTTACTGTACAGTGCACTTTAATACCATCATGAGTGGCTGGCGTTTCATGCTGTTTATGCTTTTGTGAACATGTATATTGCAGGTTGCAGGTGACATGAATGCTGTGAAAAATGCCATAGCCAAAATTGCTGAGCGGTTGAGAGAAAGCCAGCACCGTGATCGTGGCCATTTTCAGGGGCGCTTTCATTCAGAAGATAGGTTCAATGAGGATGACTTCATCCCAAACAGGAGGCAATTTGGGGATGGAGGCACTTATGGTTCGCGATCAAATAATCACCAAAGGAACCGTAGCTATTCATCACGTTCAACCAGATATGCATACGAGTCTGATGTTGGTCCAAATGCTGATCACTCTTATCCACCCTATGAAGACCTTGTGTTTCAGATACTTTGCCCTATTGACAAGATTGATGGAGTAATTGGAGAGTCCAATGGGATTGTAGATCTGCTCCAAAATGAGATTGGAGTAGATGTTAAAGTATCTGATCCTGTTCCTGGTTGTGATGAACGAATTATCATGATAACTTCAGATGAGGTAATAAATGATGTGCATTCTGTGATTTTTTAATCGTTTAGATGAGAAAAGGATGGTAACTACCTGTTTTGTGTGTATACTGATTTAAAAGTCTCATGTTACATAGAAAAAAAAAAATACTTAGGGTTCTCCGATTGCGAAAATGAGCAAAAACTAAAAATAAAAAATTACAGATCTTCTGTAGTGACTAGTTTGTAATTGCTTTGATGATAAATGAGGATCAGGTGAGTGACCAAGTAGAAGTTTCATAGAACAATAACAGATTTCCACGATATGGTCCTCTTGGGGGATTTCATCCCAGCCTTAACAGGTCCCTAATCCCAGATAAAATTGCCCGGGTGTGCATTAGGCAACTGTCACACTAAATAAAATTATTATTGTCGTTCAACTTGATCAAGACGTTTTATGTTGTATTATGTTTCATGCTCACTTAATTTGTTCACATTTTGTAAAACATTGTTTTTGTTGGTTCTCATATCTCTCTCTCTAGGAACATGAAGCATAAAAGGTGTTTTTGCATTTCGATTAGCCAACACTTCGTTTTGCTTTCTTTCAGCTTAGCTTTTAGCATGATGACATGTTCTCTAATTTTCTTTGGGTTGGTCAGGGTCCGGACGATGAGCTGTTTCCCGCTCAAGAAGCTTTGCTACATATTCAAACCCGCATCGTGGATTTAATCCCAGATGCAGAAAATATTGTAACGACAAGGCTAATTGTGTCTTCAAGTGAGATTGGGTGTTTGAGTGAAGGAGATGGATCATTATCGGATTTAAGAAAGACGACTAGTGCAGATATAGAAGTTCTGCCCAGAGAAAAAATCCCAGTATTTTTGTCTGGATCCGAAGAGCTTCTCCAGGTACACTTATTCCTTTCTTCCATGATCATCTTTCTCAAGGATATTAGCAGGTGTTAGTTGCCTGGACTCTTGCTCCCCACTTGATCCTTGTAGTTCGGGCTGCCTTTCGCTGCAAAGCCAGCATTCAATCATGATGAGTAACTAAGTCTACCAAAATGAAGCTTGTGGCATAATGTGTTCCTCTTAAGAATATCTTTTTTTGGATAGTGCAACCCACTCTTTCATTGACACCCGAGGGAACTACACAAATCAGAAAATCAAACATGTAATAGAAGACCCAAAAATATTGATAATGCCATATCTGACACTGGACAGGATCCATGATTATTCATTTTCTTCAATCAATTCAATGTTTATAGTTCTCAAATTACTTATTCACATATGTTATGCTTATGCAGATAGTTGGAGAAATTAAATCAGCTCGAGAAGCCCTTATCGAGATTACTGCTAGGCTGAGGAGCTACTTGTTTAGAAACTTGTTCCATAGGGATGTGGTATTGGATGCTCCACCAAATTCGATAGAAGGGGTTTACAATGAGTCATCACCCAAGAAAGCTGGTGCTGGTGTTGAAGTTACTGAGAGTGTGGTATCTAACAGTATACAGACTGCAGCACCTGTGCAGTCATCTAAGGTAATGGTATAGCACTATAGCTATTGATGTGTCAGCTTTCTCGTCCTCCCTCGCAATGCTCACATTCTAACTTCTAGTATCGAACAGAAAACAGAAACTCCCTTTTTCGTTATGGCCTTGGACCGCTTTTTGATGAAGAAACTGAGTTCATCAGTAAACAACATCCAAATATATCTCAAAATTGTTGAAAGATGGAATGAGTTGGGCCAGACGAGCGACTAATGAGCATTGGTGCTAAGGGGAGAAAAATATATGATGTACAATAAGTGGGACAGGACACAATATTAGACATCGTTCCCGTATTTCTTGCTGTTTGTGGTTTGTACTTGACCTTCTGTCCTGAATCACAACAATTTTGAAACCTGACTGCTTCTTGAAAAAGTTGTAGCAACTGCTTGGGTTGTGTACCTTAAAGAATCCTTTCTGAACCATACTTTGAGCCATGAGGTTGATTATGTGGAGGTAGACGCTTGATAGGGAAATTGACCCTGCCGTGCTTGCAGAGCACCAGTCGTGCATGGATTATATGAACTACCTCTTGTTCACTCTCCGCGCGGGAGTCCAAGAGAATTTTATGTGACTGATTCTGAAACCCAATTTCATGCATCAAAATATATAAGTTATATTTCTTGACCTAGTATATTGTACCCCGAAGAGTTGCTGATTTCTGTCACATGTCTTCTTATGTGTCTTGCAGGATCCTGCTGTGTCTGGTAGTGAAACACCAAGAGCCAATGAAAATGGTCGTCGTGATGATACACCAACAGTTTTGACAAGGTAAATATTTGTCTCCTTTCCTTCTTTTCTTATTTCTGAAATTTCATGAGGAAGTGCTTTGTTAATGTGTTGCCTCATTGCGTTTGTTTTATCAGAATTGCAGTGCCACTGGTCACTAGGAGTACTTTGGAAGTTGTGATTCCTGATTTTGCTGCTCCGAAGCTGTTAGCTAAATCAAAGAGCAAGCTTTCTCAGATCAGTGAGGTATGACTCGCTCTCGTAATGAAATCTGTGACAGTTATCCGCCTTTACTTATTTTAGGGAGAAAATATAGAGGAAAAGCAATTAATATCTTCTTAGTATCTCCTTGAAGCTTCCAAAAGTTCCATACAAAATTATAAATACTTCATACTTGTAACTCCTGCAGCAGTCTTCTCATTCATGACTTCGATAATTATTGGTAATTTCACTGTTGCTGGTACCTCGAATAAAAGAATTTAGAACCGAGTTCAGGTTTTTGATATGCCAGCAGTTCTAGGCTTTGCTTATGTGTGGGAAACTTATCATCATAACCATCTTAGTGGTGTTTAACTGGGAAGATCAAGAATATAAATTGCCTTTGTTGATTACGTCATTCTTTCACTTCTTTTTCATGGGTTTCACTTGTATCATATGTTGAGGATGCCTACACTTAGTGTAGAAGATGTTTTCATCTGTTTCTCAACCGGGCATTCCCCATGTATCCATCAGCGGATCTGTTTCTTCATCATTATTTACTCATTTTCTTCTTCCACCCAACCATTTTCTCCTCTGCCATATCTATCCTCTGGGAAACTCTCTATGCCACTAAAAAAAGTTATGCCGTGAAGGCTATTAGGAGATACTACTAGAAGCACTTAAACGCTGCACTTGGCTTGCTTTAACAACTCGGTTTAGGGCACTTATATACTGGTTTATGTTTTTCATCTGTGTAATTCTTTAGTTTAATTTATTGGAAGCAGCTATCTGGAGCGAAAGTGACACTTGTAGAAGATGATCCGGATGAGACACAGAAAATTATATGTATATCAGGAACGCCAGAGCAGTCCGAGAGAGCTCAGAACTTACTTCAGGGCTTTATCTTGAGTAGTAAGTTTCACCTCTGAAAGTAGAGCATTTCGAGTAAATAAATGTCAACTAGTATAACTTAATCCCTCCGTCCCAAAATATTGGCAATACATGCTTGTTTGAGCTGGCCTAAAATATATTAGTAAGAAACATTGCTTTTTTGGTAAAGTTTTTGTCATAAAAATATCAAAATAATCATTATCTGTTATTGTACACTTTACTAACTTCTCTCTCCGTTATTAAGATACACCCTATTATCGTAATAAATCTGCATGTCGAGTCGAATCGTTTTCTTACTCCCTCCGTCCAAGAATAAATCTAACACTTGTCTTTTTTCGAAGTCCCACAATAATTATAACATATCCTATTTGAAAAATTTTTATATAAAAAAATTATAAAATCAATCAAATTCAGCCACCGTACAACAACCACTATCTATTCTCACACCTGTTAAAGTAAACCTCACTATCATAAAAAATATTTTTTTTATCAAATTTCACAAAAAATGTCTGTCACAATCCGAACCGAAGGAATTTTAATTCGATTCGGGGTGGTCAAACTTATTGAATGAATTAGTGCTATAAAACTAGCTTGTATTTTATCTCTTTTGCCTTTTTTTAAGTATCCCATAAAAAAGATTCAAAAAGAATCAAAAAAGATTCAGAAAGCCTAAAACAACATTCAAAAAACCTAAAACAACATAACACACATAAAATCCCGTGCCGGTCAATCTGTGACATCTATCCTGGGACATGTCGGTCAATCTGTGGCATTTATTCTGGGACGGAGGGAGTATATTTCAGTATGGAGGGAGTAATTGTTTTCTGGGTGTTGATGAATTATTGGAGGCTATGGACAAAAGGCTACTTGTTACAGTAGAGCTTTTCTAGGCTATTGAATGTATTTTGAGATATCTCTAAGGTGTTTCTGCCTTATTTTGGATGCAAATTTGCGTTTCAAATTACATCCATATCTGACCTTGTGTGGTTTTGACAAATTTCTTCTCCAAACCAGCACAAGAAGATGGCGCCTGAAGTTACAGAACGAGCGCTGGGGGCAGATTGCTGCTTAGAGAGCTTTGCATGATACCAAAGCTGCTCTGTTGCTGAGTAGATATGCCCCTGAATAATCAAGTGTTCTATTGTAAATTAAGGGAAGTCATTTCTATTAAAGCTTCAGCTTTACTAGCTAGCTAGATTTGTTTCCTCTGGGCATGGACCTGCTCTTGTATGATGTCTAGCTGCCTTGTATGTATGATGTCCGAATACTCTTGTAGTTGAAGTTATTAATTTATCGTTCCTTTTCTAGTCAGGGTTTGGGGAATTTTGGATTTCCAGTCGACTAGCACACACATTGTGCTGTAAGCATGTATCTGAACTAATATATGGGACGTCTGTTTGCCTCATTCCCATGACATCTATATGTACAAACCTAATCATTGCTCCTAAAATCAAGACGAACAGTTGAAGTTAAACAACACAACGACGTTAAGAGACATCAACAGCTTAACTCCTACACGTTGCGCTGGTTTCGTCTTTGGAAACCGGATGGCGTATCTTTGCTGTTACTGCGTCACAGTGTTTGGTTTCTTCACGGCGTATCTTTGCTGTTACTGCGTCACAGTGTTTGGTTTCTTCACTTCTTCAATCTCCATCTGTGGTGTATCTGCAAAGAAGTTACCTACAGTTCAGTCATTGGAGGTTACCATTCGAAACAGTAACCATATAGTCTTGGATAGAAAGGCTTACATGTTTCTTTGCATTCATCTCGCTGTACCTTACACTCCTTTACATCCTCCTCAGATTTAGATACATTACACCCATCTCTGCCAATCGTAATCCACACACATATTAATGTTGCAATCAGGAGTCAAGAAATCACAAAGGAGCAGCAGAGTACTATGAACATTAAGGAAAAATATGAGGAAATCGAACAATCGAATATATACCTTGTATCATGAGACGGTTCTTGACAAACGTTGGTGCCAGAAAACGATTTGGCAAACGCCTCCTTATCCGTAATCTGGTAAAGAGCAGTATGGATATCAATATTCCGTCACAAGAATTTCTTTTCATAGACACGATGCAAGGCACACAACTTACATGCTAAACTATGAACTTGTGAAAACTAACCTAACTTGATATGAATGTTACCATAATTTCGTAATCGAACGAGTAATCATCAAGAATCTATAGAAGAATAAAGAAAACAAACTTAATTCGCAAGAAACAAAAGACAAAGAACACTAACATCATACGAGAACAGCGACGCCCCGTCGAACACCACAACCTTTCCCTCGCTGCCTCCACCGCCACCACCACCAGCATTATCCCCGAACCTCCACGGCTCCAAGAACCCCGTGAACTGGTGCGACCACCTGTCGATCCAGGAGTTGAACATCGACGGTGGTGGAATCCGAAGGCGATCACTGAAGTAGTACGTAAGAGGAGGAGGAGAGGTACTCGGGTAGTGCTGTTGCCGATGCAGGATGAGGTGATCGGAAGAGGGTGTTGTCGTCGTCGTGGTTGCGGGAGGAAGCATGGAGTAGTACTGGTGGAGACGATGGTAGCAATCTAGCGAGTGCGGGTGAATCCACGCATCGCCGCCGCCGTCGTCGTAGGGTTGATGATGATGATTGATCGACGATGACATTCTTGGTGATTGATTGAGAGTGGTTTTGTGATTTGGATTCTGTTTGAATTAATGAGACAGGGGCTATGTGATTTTTTGTGTTTTGGTTTTATGGGTTTGTTTGTTTGAATCTTGCGGGAGTTGGTTTAAATTGTATACTGTTTTGATGTATATATTTTGGAAAGATACTGTTGTTTACTTTGCAAGTAAGTAATACTAATATGATTTGGATAAAGGTATGTTCATCTTTTAAGATACTCAAATTTTTTGTTTTTTCCTAAGATAAAAAGAACTTGTTTTTCAAGAGCCTAATATTTCATAAGAGATACTTTTTTCTTAAGAGGCTTGTTTCTTAGGGGGTATTTTAAGTCATTTTTTAATGTGGGGAAAGATGTTTGGCATTATTTTTAACTTTAACTTTAAACAGTTTTTTTATTTAAAGTCATAAACTATTTGAAACTGGTTTTTATTCCTTAACACACAAATCAAAATTGTCTTTGACCAAACAAAATAAATTTATATTATTTTTTTTTTATCAAACATCAAACTATTTATTATAAAATTATAATCAGCTATAACTTATCACTATCAATCATAAACACCCATAAACATTTTCTAACCAAACGCGCCCTTGGAGTCTAATATTTCCTATCATTTTCCTAACATTGTATATTTCCATGATTCTATAAATGGTAAAAGACCCTCTACATACTTGAATCTCTGGTTTAAGCATAGAGATTTCAAGAGGTTGATTCGAGCAGCTTTGGCCTAAGGACTTTCATGGTAACATGCTTATTGCAAAAGCTATATGAAATACTTAAAGCATGACCTCTTGATGCTGCTGAAAAAGCTCTTAAAGAGGAATATACTGACGAAAGCAAAGCTATTGTGAAAAAAGATAACTTCTAAGTTGTCTGAGTTATTAGGAACCAAAGGACCCTTATTAGAAAACAGATAGCTAGAGATGAATGGATTAAGATCTGTGATCGTAATAATACTAAATACTTCTATAATATCAAGAACAGGAGGAAGCACTTTATGATTCTTTCTCTTCGTAGAGATGATGACACTCTCATTTATGATCAAATATGAAATAGATGAGATGATTGTTCAACGCAAGAAGAGCTTCATGAGGGTTGCAATCTCTGGTTCTGCTGACATTGATCTGGATATAATCAGCGAGGGGAATATCCTAAATACTCAACAACAGCAGCTATTGATTACATCTTTTATAACTTTCTACACAAACTTGCTACACATTTTATATCACACTTTATTTAACGTTTTATGTAACATTTACATTACATAATATGTCTTTTAACTATATTTAAGAGAGCAAAATCTCAACAGGGAGAACGTGTATGAATTACTTTATAAACCCTCATTTCACACTCTCTATCACTAACTGTAATACTCCAAGGAAATGATTAACTGGTTTGATAGTACTATCTATACCAACAAGGTGCACCTTTCTTTTCGGTAGCCCATCACATTAAAACTCCACAGTTAAGCTGAAAAAAAAATATGCTTGACAATCTGTTGCTTTCAAATTGTTGCACTTAACAATTCAATCATTTGAACTAAGCAAACTGTTGTTTTCAAGTGGCAATTTTTATTTCGATCTGACGCGTGTACTATTTTGAGCTATTTGTATTGGCTTTGAGTAAGTCGTAAAGACTTATCCAGCTCTTGTTTCTTGGTATTTTGATCGAATTGAATTCCACCTTCCATAACAAGTCTTGACTTCAGATTTGGATCCTCTATTTCATGAACTCACGGTGTCTTATATTCGTCTTCCTAAGGCTTAATTGCTACTTGCCCATAATCTTGTGATCGAATAATCCTCCTTGTTTTGATTTGATTAGTTCTGAACGTTCTTGAGCAAAAGCGTTTGTATTTATGGGTCTTGTTGGTTTCCAAGTACGTATTTCACGGCTTTTGCTGCTTTCATCCTTCCTCATCGATCCTGTTCTTTTGATGTATTTAA
>LIEC01000087.1:0-17752 GCA_001925005.1 Drosera capensis
TATAAAATAAAAAAATATTTAATATACAATGATACATTGTTGTCATATAATGTTATCGTCTAATATGAATTGAAATTCTATGAAAATTTATTGGATAACTTGGGCAAAAATATCATTGAAAATATATCTAATTTTCATATTGTTAAATTTTCAACGATATTTTTGCCCAAGTTATCCAATAAATTTTCATAGAATTTCAATTCATATTAGACGATAACATTATATGACAATAATGTATCATTGTATATTAAATATTTTTTTGCCCCGTTTCTCTCTTTATTGTTTCGTTTGTGTCAGTTGTTGTGACTATTCTTCACAGGTTGTGATTTTATTCTTTTTTTTAATGGGTTAATTGTTTGATACAACTATTAGATGTTCACTAATCAGCATGATGGCTTATGCATGTTTTTCTTTTCGGGGTTTGCCATTTTGGCGATGATTAGTGTGACCAAATTTTGATTTCTTCTCAGTATCCTTTAATTTCATGATATAAATAATCGGATTTCGACTAACGGATTATTTTTTTCGTTCGGATTTCGATGATGTGTATGGACGTATTTTTTTGTTTTAATTGGATTGCGATAGACGTATTTTTTTATCAAATTTTGACAAATGTATTATTTGATTCGATTGAATTTGACGAACATAATAGTTATTTTTATCTTTTTTTAAGATGTATTATGAAACTTATGAATTGGTAATATCTTATAAGAATTTATAAAATTTAGTGATATTTTTTTTGAATAAAATTTTTGAAGGATATATTTTTTATATGTAATATAATTTTATATTTGTAAATTACCCCAAAAGATTTTTGGTTGAATTTACTTTTTTTTTCTTGATCGAAATGAAATATTTTTCAGCAACTTAACCTTGGAGCTGGCCCACCCGACCTAACCCTGGTAGCCACTCGGCAAAACCAAGTCTCATTTCTCCGCATCGCCCCCTCGACGGGGTGCGACCACACCACTCCACACCGTCGCCCCCAAATCTCTCATCAATTCTATCCACCGCTGACATCGCCGTCGCTGCAGCTCAGGTAAACCCTAATCCGCGCGTCTCGTTGTTGCGACCTCTGATTCTGCGATAGATATGGTGCTGTTTAGTGACTAGGAACCGTGATTCTTCGATTCGGATCGTGATGAGGAAATTAGGGTTTTGTGTTAGATCTTGTGCTTGCACTTGTGTCGTCGCGTTGAATTGGTAGTATCTGATAACGAAACACTGATTGTGGTGCTATTCAATTTAGGGTTTCGTATCTGATCTCGTGCTGCGTCAAACCTGTACTTATGTGTTTGTTTGTTTGATGGCCGGGAAAATTCTTATTGTGTGATTCGAATCGTGCTTCGCAAATTAGGGTTTTGTATCCAATTTTGTATGCATGTTTGTAATTGGGTTATGTTTTAATGGTGTGAGTTTAGTTCGCGGTGAACCGTAGTTGTTTCTTATGGGTTGACTGGCGTTTTCGTCTCTTTTTGGTGGATGTTAGATTTGGAGTGTCTGCTACGGAAGCTGCTATCCGAAGACTGAATTTTCGATTGCTGGGTTAGACTGCAGGTTCGAAGAACAATTATATTTTCTTCGTTGATTTTCATGTTTTGTTGTTCATCTTTAGGGTTTGGTTTTGGATTTCAGAATGGGATTGCTGCCTTGGGTTAATTGTATGGCGACATTTTGAATGTATTTTAAATGTTGGTTAATTGTATGGCAGCTGTCCTGATTAATTGTGGTGTGAGTTACTTTTGAGCATGTCCATTTTTTAAATCCTTCTGCATTCTGAGCTCCATTTCTGTATTTTTTAAAATTATTAATTATTTAAATTTTGTTCATCAAGACTATGCTTCAGAATTGAAATTGTGACTTATGAAAGAGCACAAATCTATAGATGGAAGAGCAAGACGGAAGAATAAATGAAATTATTATGGCCTGTCAATAGTATTGTACAAATTGGCATGCTATGCTTATAAATATTGTTGGCCATCGTTTGAGTCTAGAGTCTTGACCTCATAACACAATAACTTGTGTGCTTCACCTAAAGCTTTCTGATAGTACTTTATGTATCATGTAGTGTGTGAAGCATGGTTCAAAGTCTCAATTTCGGTTGTGATTTTGAACGATACACAACATTATCATTATAAAAGCTAGAGGCTTTGAAAGTTAATGAAAAAATTATGAAAAATACTTCATAAATATAGTAAGAATTTTACTTTGTTGAATTGTCGTACACATCATATCTAATATATATAACATTCTTAGATGCCAACATGACAACGGCCGAAATTTGAAAATGATGCAATACGAGGAAGTACACATGTCCAACACTTTTATTGATGGAAAATTACATTTACAACATGAAGCATTTGATGATGACTTACTTTTACTAAAAATATGTCCCAACTAATTCCTGAAGACATGTCGAGCCTTATGAACCTCATGTTAGATTCCTTCCTTGCTTAAACCATGTGACCTAATGTTTTTTTGCTCTACTTTGGATAGTATAATTCATATCCCCTAATAATTGTTCTTATGTTTTATTTCATATCAAAAAATCTCGCCAAGTCTCTCCAAATCTTGTCGAGTCTCACCCTTTATGTTGGCCGAAAATGTTTTTAAACCAGTTTTTTAACGATAAATCGCCGTTATCACCTAGTAAATATGTTGTGCCAAATGCATATTTCAATTGTGACAATATCGACTCGTCAATGACCGAAACCGAACTGATACTCCAAGCTCTCAGCCGTTACGGCTAAGACTAGGATGGGTTTAAACTTTTATAATATGCATAATTACCATTTAAAGGGTTATTGGTCTCGTCGTCTTGGTCTGTTCCATTTTATGTTTTTCCGGGTAAAGCTTTTCATGGTCTTTTCTTGTGGTGTGCAATGTATGTTGGTGGTTTTGAAACAACTCATAAATGTAGGTACCATGGCCAGTTTCCATCCTGGACCTTCATCACAGCTCATTGCTCACGATGCAAGGCGTTCTATTGCAACTCATGATAAGCGTGCAGATGAGGGATTCTGGTATTTCTCTAGGAAAGAAATTGAAGAAAATTCTCCATCGAGACGAGATGGTATCGACCTGAAGAAAGAAACGTATTATCGCAAGTCTTACTGTACGTTTCTACAAGATCTAGGAATGAGGCTAAAAGTGTGAGTTCACTGCATCCCTATTATTTATCTTTTATTACTCCTTAGCTTGCCTGTTTCGTTTCTGATCACTCTGCATGTGAGAGTTCACTGCATCCCTATTATTTATCTTTTATGAATCCTTAGCTTGTCTGTTTCGTTTCTGATCACTCTGCATTCCATCGTATTCTTTGTCAAAGTACCATCTTTCTTCATAGGTTTAGGATAATGCAAGAGCAACCTTGCAGTTCGAACTACATAAGTCTTGCTTAAATATTTTGGCATGAATGGACTTCTGGTTCTGCTAGGTTTGGATATTAGTGAGGATTCAAACGGTTTTAAAATGTATTGGTTCAATGGGTGGTGACAAGGTGTATGGGGAAGAATAGTAAATAGCATGAGAGAAAATTTGAAGACGTCAAAGGAAATTTCAATCTTGCTCTGAGGGTTAAGTTAAAGAAGTTGTCAGTACTTTTGAATATGTAGAATACTGCATCGCCTTCGTGTTAGTATAATGATATATTATCATTGTCGTCCATTGCAGAGACTGAACCCCATAGATTATTAAATGATGTGTAATGTATCAATCTTGTTAGAATAATGAAGTCTTTTGTTTGATTCTCAAATATATTGTGCATTGTTCGTCATTGAACCAGGAGAACCTATGTCATAATTTTTTTGTCTGAGCTCCTTGTGGATCAAGTTTCCGAAATTTTATGCATTGTGTGAACTAGGTTGACAACGGATTGTGATTCTTGTGAAGTCATTAAATATTTAAAGAGTTTAGGGAATATGATGCTAGTATTATGTGTTGTTAGAAATTAATAGACGGTGAAGATTAAATGATTGGAGAATTTAAAAAACCAAAACAGTTTTTAAAAAATCTTCATCGTTGGATGTGTAATAACAACACACAATTTGTATATTGCTAACAACAAATTCCCCTTTTTAATATTTAAAAGTAGTACAGATGTGCTAGCATTCACTTCGAATTCAATCCGACTTAGCATGATATCTGATGTTTTCAGACCTCAGGTTACTATAGCAATGGCAATAATTTTTTGTCATCGTTATTATCTTCGGCAGTCCCATGCGAAAAATGACAGAAGGGTAATTGCCCCTCCCCCTCCACTACCTCCACCCTCTCCCTCTGTTGGTAATATGCGAAGGATAAGTATTATAATATCACTGTGAATGTAACACAGACAGTTGCAACAGCTTGCATGTTTGTTGCTGGGAAGGTGGAAGAAACTCCTCGTCCGTTGAAAGATGTAATTCTTGTTTCTTACGATATCATTCATAAAAAGGATCCTGAAGCAGCCCTAAGGATTAAGCAAAAGGTATCATTCTTTGTTACTGGAAATAAATTTTTTGTCTCATTTTGTTTGTAAGCATTCTGTTTCCATGCTAGTCTGCAACCTTTGTATTGACGTTTTTGTGACTATTCTGAGATCTGGGAATCATTTTAATTTTACTGCTCGCTTCTCTCTTTTTTTTTTTCTTCTTTTTTTTCATTGCAGGAAGTATACGAGCAGCATAAAGAACTTGTTGTAATGGCTGAGAGGGTTGTGCTTGCAACTCTTGATTTCGATCTGAATGTTTTTCATCCATACAAGCCATTGGTAGAGGCAATAAGAAAATTTGGGGTGGCCCAACATGCTCTTGCTCAGGTTGCATGGAACTTTGTTAATGATGGGTATGATGCTTGTGAAACAAAAAAAACTGCTATATTGCAATGAGGGTCTCATTGACGTCCGTGGTTGACACTCAAATTCACATGTAGGCTGCGGACATCTCTTAGTTTGCAATTTAAGCCCCAGCATATCGCGGCAGGGGCAATCTTCCTTGCTGCCAAGTTTCTTAAAGTGAAGCTTCCCTCGGATGGGGAGAAGGTCTGGTGGCAGGAGTTTGATGTGAACCCTCACCAGTTAGAAGGTAAATGCTTGCGGTACTTTGATGTTTCCTCTTTTGCAGATATTCTCTCTCCTAGAAAGTTATAGTAGCTTAATGATAGGGAGGTTATAACTGGCCATACAATGAAACCCCTAACCAAATGAACCAGTTAGGGCAGCAGTTGCAAGCAGTCAATCAACGGGCTGAGTCGCTGACTATAAAGTTCAGGTTGGAGCTGGACTTGGTTGAGTGTCCCAAATTTTTGCAGAGTTCAACTTGGCAGTTATATATATTGATTGGTTTTGGCTGCCTGCAGAAATCAGCAATCAAATGTTGGAGCAATATGAGCAGAACAGAGTGCCTCCTCATGGTAGTGAAGCTGAAGGTACTGCTGATCGTGTGGCATCAAATCTGTCAACTGAAGATCATCCGGCAAGCAATAAACAGTCCCAAGATGGCAGAGGCGCTAAGCCGGAAACCTCTAGTGCTCCGACAACTCAGTTGAATCCTGACCAAGTTGACAGTCATGGTGCGCCGTCAAGAAATAACCAGAACCAAGGCAGTGACGCTGTAAATGAAGTTAAAATTGGTTCAGAACTGATGAAGTATGTGGAATCTAGTAGAGTGGATTATGCACTGTCTCAGCATGGGAATGTTGGGGATGAGAGGAATACAGAACTGCATGGTGGTGAGGATAAAAAGGATACATCTGTTAGCGGTATAACAGATGAAGGTGGAGAGTCCAAGGATAGCCTTCAAAACCTTAGTATGGAACAGAAAGTGCCGGTAATGACCCATTCACCACTTGATATAATCAAAACGATTGTTGAAGACAAGTTGAAGGAATTGAGAGAGAAAAGAAAGAGGTCTCGAGGCGACGTGATCAAAAGAAAGGACAACTTAGATGAGTGTGACCCAATTGTGAAGGAGTTGGAGGAGGGTGTTGAATTGGCTGCTGCAGAGAGAGAGAAAACTTCACAAGAGAAGAAGAGAAGTTGGCCGCAAGCTTCCTCCAAGCTGGAGAACAAGGACTCATTAAGCGGAAAGTGTACGGAGGCTGTTGCTGTTGATGCTGGAGGAAGCTAGCACCGTGATGAACCAGATGCATATGTAGAAGAAGGGGAGGTTTCGGCAATGAAGAAGAGAAAAGTTGGAAGCCCTTGGTAGAATGTAAAACAGTGGTGGCGGCACAAAATCTAGTTCTTCCGCATTGTCATGTCGATTTCTTTTAAGAACCAAAAGATGGCAGGCATGTTCTTTCTGATAGGGTTCACAAGAAGCACATGACGGAAGCTCGTGCATTAAGGTTTTCAACATTTCTTAGGCGCGTCTCAGATATCTGGAGTAATCTTTGACTTCTCACGATCAGTCTTGAGGTCCTATCAGCTTCTCGCAAGTCTGTTCTTGTACAAACTGTCATTGAACCCTTTCTATTTACAGAACTGATACTTGATGAGCAAGAGCAAAAGATGGACTCTCGGGAAGATAAATACTATTTCTTTCCCTTCCTGATCCCCCTTCCTCCTTTTATATACCCCTAAAACCTACGCCACTGTAAAGATTAACTTGGTGATGGGGAATTGCTCTGGTAGGAAGTAGCATGAGAGTGAACTTGCGAATTATGCTCGATTTCTTGCTGTTTCAATGAGATTATGAATATTTATTTGTCCGAAGTCATCGATTATGCCAACACCTAGGGACTTGTGAGCTCCCTTTCTATTCCTCCTTCGGTAGAGCTCTCAATTTTTAAAACCCCATCATACCGCCCTTTGATACAGTTGTCAATTTCACGAGTCAGTGGAATTCGAACCCAGGCAAAGCTTCCACCTTTGAACCCAGCGACAGACTTGTACTCCTGTGATCATATAAACTCCAGGGAGCTAATTGAGTTCCCATGATAGTGTAGAGGCTCATACATGCTGACCTATTCACTTCTCAAAATGCAATAGCGTGGCATCGACCCGTAAAACCATCCTGCACGCCCAGGGCGGATGTGCATCTGTGACAACGCAGTTCATCAAGCACATGATGATATCAGTCACGATAATGTTCGTGATCAAAATTGACCGGGAATATACATCACCACCTCATCGGTATGAATCATATCGGAGATGGCAAATTGATGCGTACCTTCTTCTGCAAATTATTTTACATGAATCATATCGAGGGCCAGAAAATGCAATAGCACCGAAAATGCCTTGCCTTGCCTTGCCAACTAGTTGCAAATTCAAGTGGGAGACGGCAAATTCGTTACAAAATGCCTTGCCAACTAGTTGCAACGAAATGAGCATTTTTTGAGGAAACCTCACTGGGATTGCAGCTAATCCATCTTCTGCTCGCTGGTTCGTTCTGCATGATAAAAGAGTCAACAATGGAATGAATTGAAGACATGAGCAAAGTTATTCAAAGTGAGGCATTCTTCAATCTAAGTTTATGCTTGTTTTTGCAAAAAATCGCTGAATTTGTGTCCACCGGATGAAAGTTGTACCTAGTTTCAGTTCACAACATTGTTCTATCTCATCCTCGGTATCCTTGTGGTTTATATATCTTAGCTTTTTTTTCTTTGAAAACTCAGTTGGCTAATTTCCCTATTCACCGTAAAGGACCTTCATTGTCGATGCTCGTCACTCTTTCTATAACGAACTTGCTCTCAAAGACGTAAATCACACATTTGTGTTTCCTGCATTAGTCGCACCCTATTGTCACCCATACCAACCAAGATATGACTCGGTAAAGTGTCCAAGATCCCTATAGTCGACGTATACTGTCGCACAGGGTCTATCTAACATCAGGAGCTAATTGGGGACCGACTTTCAGCTTAACTTTGATTTTGTTTGCTCGGTATTTTGGCTTTGATTATCTAAAAGGCAAGCCAAGGCAACAGCTGAAAATGGAATGTCCAAAGAAAAAGAAAAAAACCACTTAACACATACTCAAATCAAACGAGTAAATGTGCAGCATAGATTCAGTGAAGTAAACTAAAGCACTCGATTAAGCAGATATGGACTAAACCGATAAAATTAAAGCGGGACAACTTAATGTAATGCAAGGATCAAAGAGCAACACATGCAATATCCACGGTCAACCACAGTGAATGATAGTCATGGAATTTGGACTTTACAATTCAAGAATTGCCGAGACTGCAAACAGTAAAGATAATGCATTTACCCGACTTTCTCAGGACAACTTAATGTAATGCAAGGATCAAAGAGCAACACATGCAATATCTACGGTCAACCACAGTGAATGATATCATGGAATTTGGACTTTACAAATTCAAGAATTGCTGAGACTACAAACAGTGAAGATAATGCATTTACCCGACTTTCTCCCGAAGAAGATTTCTGCTGTACAATGGATGATCAAACAGAAAGAATGTTTTGAACCATGAAGGCAGCAGGATGAGAGGGCTGCAACGAAGTTGCGAGAGGGTTGGTCAAGTGAATCACAAGCACACAATATCTAAAAGAAATAACTGGAGAAATATGCCGAATAGTACCTAGGAACCCTTTTATATTGTCTGCAATAATACGCATTGCCAAACTTCTTGTCTGCAGAATCCTGCAGATAAACAACAAAAGCGTTTCTCGAACTGAAGTCAAAATAACAACGAAGAGATATCCAAAGTTCCAAACCTCTAGAAAGGTATTCCAGTGGCAAAAAGCAGCAATAGTGTAGAGAAGATCGGGCCAAAAAAACGAGCCACTCGGCCCCCTTCAGAACGGGTGTTGCTGCTACAAAACTTCCCCACCATAGGAGAATGTGCTCCAGAAACTACAAATATTTCATTTGGTGTAGCCAAAGAACCGAAGATCCTCGAGACTGGAAGAAGTAGTTATAAGCATATAGTCTACGTAATACTAGAATGAACATTACAGACAACATGATCAACTTTAGTATGCAATAGATGATATTGCCACAGAAGGGTATCCATATACATATTGTTTTAGTAACGATTAACGAACAACACAAAATCTTTCAAAAGCGAAAAAGCAATTACGAGTTATGACTTATCAGCATATGGTCGAAGTAATAGAAATGAGGAACTTCAGCAAGCAAATGATAATAATGTTGACAAATAAGGAATGAACATATTACATTATTTGAGACTTTCTCCGAACTAGGCATAAGTATAGGAGCTCTGTTTATTTTGATTTTTACCATGTAGAAAAGTAATACAAGCCATGTAGTTCAAAAAATCTCTGAATTGAAATAGTGTACAGGAAGAATCTCTATGCTTGCCGCAACATAAGAAATTGCTTATGACATGCCATTTTGTCCTGTATTAATTGAACAAGGACTAAGAGAAGAGTGCCTAATGGAACACAAATCTGCAGTGCTCATATCATCGAAATTCAGAAGGGTGCGCGATAATACTTACCTCGTCAAAGTAGTTTGGATGGCGAGAATACTTCCATAGTCCAACATTGCACCACATTCCTTTATTTCTTGGAGAGTTTTTGAAGCTAAGCTTCTGCCGATCTGCTGCAGCTTCACATAAGTTACCTAGTAACCACATAATCCATCCAATGATGTCCACTCCCCGAACAGAAGGATTATGGTCCCTTGCATTTACAATTGTGACGGGTAAGCTCACAGTCCAAGCACAGATAACCTATTACCGTTCGGCATACATTAATAAATAAGCCTCGAAACTCAACCCATGAACAACTCAAAAACAAAGGGAAAATAAGATCTGGTGATCTAAGAAGATGAAGGGAGCAAACCTGAAAAGGCCAAAAAATTGCCAGTTTACCCAATTTCCCACGAATTTGATCCGAACGTCGGTCCTCTCCCCACTGCAAAATTCTAGCAAGTGTTACAAATTGTTGGAAGTTAATGGAGAACAATCAGTTTACAGCGTCGGTTGTGAATCAAAGAAACTGAGTTCCATCTTGAACTCTCATCAACTATGAACTCTGAGGACAAAACCCCCAACGTTCCGTTCATTGCAGTGTCCACCTTTTTTGGCAAACTACCGCAGAGATGCAATACACATTTGGATCTCCCAATAAATAGGTCCCCGGTCAAAGATATGGAAATACAATTAACATGGTACTCCAGAATAATCCCAAAATATATAGTACGAGCCTCTAATTTATGAAAACACTGAATTAGGTTACACAATAACATCCCAACACTGGATATTCCAAAAATGAAAAATGAATATGAATATCAGAATTGAAGGCTCAAATCAATAGAAGCTCTATCTGTTAAAGCTAAACTTGTAGGAGGATATATCCACTAGGTGCACTAGTTGCTGAAAATCTAAGGAACATTAGATCTCACTTCAGTTTGATGTCATTAGGGCTCTTTAAAAGTCGTTGCACATGCATCTGCACCCAAGTACGATAACCAAGGTGAGAAATCCTCATTTCTCCTTCTGATCCGTAGCAACTATAAATGGTCGAGTTGGCATCGAAATATATGATACCTCAATAGATAAAACTAAGTCTACGTCTAGACTGTTATGGCCATAAAGATATGGTGTTGCTGTGGTCTATAGAGGCACTCCCGAAATTTGTGATAAATGAGTATGGCTCACTCGAGACCACTAACACGCCTCACCTAAGTCGCTTGCTTGTACGAAAAATCCCCTACCCTGTTAAACGTTTCTTTTATAAACTGTCTAAAGAAGCCATCATTAAACTTTTCATAGGTGAAAGATGGATTATTCTAACCTTGAGAACATGACATTTCAACTCTAGTAGATCCTTGCCTAAATATTCACCAAGGAATTTGCCACTCCCTATCCACAGTCAAGACTTTAAACTTGAGTTCATAAAGCCTTGAAACAGCGAAAGACAAGGAGCATCAAGCTTGATAAATGGACAAAATAGGTAGCAAAAAAACTTTCAAAGCCAATTAGCCAAATGAATAATGTGATTTTACTCTGACTGCCATACACCAAGAGCAAAAACTTGTAACAGAACTTATTCAAGAATAGAGCAAGATAAGTTTTATAATCATTTACTGTTAATACCTCATCAGTAGAAAGAAAGCCAGGCGAAGCCCCCAGATCACCATCAGCGCACTTAGAACTACCTACATCACAGTGAAATCATAATATTAAGGGTTTCTTTGTCTTGTTTTTTAAGTACTTGAAACATAAAATACAAACGGAACAGAAAGTCAACAACCCTAAACTATCATTAAGCATTTAAGTCAAGAAGAGAAACTCACCTGCCTAAAATGCCATGTTCCTTTTAAAATCAGAGTCAGCACAGCTAGTCCGACAAAATTTGAGGCACCTGGGCCGAACAACAAAATAGTGAGGCAACCATATGAATCAGCCAGGCAGGAACGAAAAATTCATTCATCTTATATTTATCGGTTTTGGAAATATCTAGACTATATGATTCAAACCAAGGAATCCTCACAGCCGAAAGAAATTAAAACATTTTCTTGACAGAACAACATAAAAGCTTAAAGAGTATTCATAAGACAAAGTTTTGTTGTAATCTTTAAGAGGTTCAGTGTCCATAATTTTTTTGGCATTTGTAAATAATAAATTAGCGAGTATCATAACCTTATGTAAATTAGATATTTACATGGATACCAATACATGTCAGTCCCTACCCACTAATACTATGAGATATGCCAAACCTCAACCCACTAATATTCAGAACTGCGCTTTTTTCCGTAGCTCAACTGAATTTATCAAGTAGCAAAAGCTCCCCTCTAGATCAAGGTTTGGAAGAGTAAGACATAAAACTTTATCTTATGGACCGAGAGATTGTTTCAATCGGGACTCGAACGTATAACCAAGATGTCGTCCATATAAGCGTCTAATCAATAGGTTGTGCCCGTCCTCTTAACACAACCATGATGTTTTTACCCAAAATGATCCCATTAACTAAAATCTCCATAATAACCAAAATCTCAAATCACAACATAACAATCAAACACAAGTTTGTTTGTCTAAGAACCAACTCTATCAAAACCCCGAATTGATGATAGAAGGCTCACTATGGATCTTAGCAAAGTTCATCCCAACGACACCGTAATCATGCAAACACATCAACAAAACCGAGACGAAAACACCACGACCACCACCATCATCAAACCACCCGCGAAATCGGACACCTTATCGAACTTGAACACATACGTCGCCACGAAAAACACAAACTGGTAACCAACCTACACACACAACACACAAATCAATCAATCAACAAGCACATAACCAATCAAATCTAAACCAATAGCAACAACAAAGACGATGGCGGTGAGATCGAATCGTGTTACAGAGACGATGGCGGTGAGAGCGAGCAAATCCGAGTCGGTTTCGGTCCTCATTTTCATGAACATTGATCATGAATGCGATCTCGTCTTGTGGATTCCTCGAAGACGAGGAAAATGTTTAGGCGCGGAGATCGAGATTAGGTTTAGGGTTATCTGTACGGTGTCGAATTCTGTGCGATGATTTTTGGGGATCGATGACAGTATTTTCGAAGGAGCAGGTAAGAAAGCAAGACTTGAAATGTGGTCACTGTTCTATTCTTGAAGGAAAGTCGTCACCAAATAATTTGGTCATAATAGCTTGGTATATCGCCATATTACTTCGTCATTATGCTTATAGCCTTCTCGAGTGAAAATACATAAAGTTATGTCATTTTTTTAATTTTGAGATCAGAGATTATATATCAACGGAAAAAATTTATGTATATTTTAATATCTTATAAAGAATTTCTTTTAATATCTTATATTTGACAAAATTATAAGAATATATTTTTTTTCTTTTTTTTTAATAACAAAAACATGTCAAATTATATGAATATTTTTTTTTTTTTTCGCTCCCTTCGATAACAAAGGCACGCCGACGTTGCTTCAGCACCATCATCCTTTGCGTTGTAACGGAGCTTTTTCCCTAAATCGTAAGATTTTTAAAACTAATTCCGAAAGTGCATCTCAAACAAAGTTTTTTCTCAATCTTTTTATTGATATCGAGAAGAGAAAATAGGCGGTGCGTCTTCCTTGGAAAAAGACGCACGACATCTTATACATTGAAAGAAACGTACGGCGTTTTTAAGAGAGAAGCAGCGCGGCTTTCTCTCGGTATCAATTGTTCTTCACCATTACTAGTTTTCCTTGATGGGTTTTCCTAGATTTCGGTACCAATTTTCATCCTTTGAACCCGCAGAATTCGGTACCACTTGAGTCATCAGCTAGATTTTCATGGCCTTCCAGTCTCAACCAAGTGACAGACGATCTGTTTTCAATCTCTCGGTATCAATTTTCAATCTTTCGGACCAATTTATTTTCATCCTTTGAACTCATCTCTCCGATTTCGATGATTGTTGATGGGTTGGAGTCGGAGGAGGAGAAGAAGGCAGAGAGATGATGATGTTGCCGATTTCGCCGGTTTCGAGTTTTAGATTGAAGTTGAAATGGGTTTGAAGAAGAGATGATGATGCCTGGATGATGAGGGTTTCGCCTGAATGATGAGGGAAGGGTGGAGGATTGTTTATTAGTGTTTTAGATTTGATTGTGGTTTCGTGGGCTAGGATCAAGATGGCTAAGTACGCAAAAAACGAATGAGAATTTGAACAAATTTAGTAGGAGAAAAAATATATTTTTGTATTTTTTGATATGTTTTTGAATTTTGTGAGATGGTTTGCAAATGAGTTTTGCATCCTTTATATACAAGTGTATGGTAGTATCTAGATTCTTTTCCTTCTAATATTTACAAGAATTCTCTACATCTATTTCCTAGCCAGAGAATCTCTAAAATTGTCTAGAACTCTTCCTTTGTCTCAAGATTAATCTAGGAAATCCTAAATTATTTCAGAGAAGTTTAAATAACTTGATCTTTTAAAAAAAATCTACATAACTTGACCTTCTAAAAAAATATAAAACTTTTTAAAAACATATGAAGATGTCTAAAACATTATGAAGAACTATAGATCATTCTTCAAATATCAACCTCCCAAAATTAAAATTAACTCGCACGTGACATATGACTTATCAATTTGAGGAGACGGAGGAAGAAATGAAAGGCGCAGCCGTCTTTGATACTTAAAGAAGCGCAGGGGGTCTACTGACAATTAAGAGGGGCACTGCATGTTTGATTTTGATTTCGCACAATGTCTTGTCTCTTTATCTGGCATCAAATGTATGAGGTTGAGAATATAATTTGAGTGGGGTATAATTTGAATTTTTTTATTCCGTACCAAATTAGGAAAAAATTCGTTGCAAGGCTGCATTTTGGTGTTGTGCAATGCAATTTGATGTTCATATACTGCAATTTGTATGAGTATAAAACGACAATACACACGCGATCATCAAAATTGTTGATGAAGTAACGAAGTTCTCCCGTGATAGTAATTAAATATTTTATGATATTTTAACAAAACTAAAGGCATATCAACTTCATAAGATTTAGAACTTGGATCTGGATCCCCCGCCGTGGGATTCTATGATGTCCTTTTGCCGTATTATTTATAGATCATTGGATCATTAATCCAGAAAAAAAAAGGGGAAAACCATGAAGAAGAAAAACAGAAAAAAACACTACATAAATGTTGTACAAGGCACTAACGCCAGGGATCCTGCCCCGATTTAGAGCAACCTTCCATCCTAGAAATCACACATTTTATCGGCTCTATCTATCGTTCCTCAAGGTAACATCGCCTGAAAGAGGCACAGAAGTTACATGATCACAGACAGCATCAAGCCCAAAACACCACATTGCTCAAAGTTGGTTGCTGGCACCGTTGATATCAGCTAATGATATATTGTGTTGATAGGAGGAGGAACTGAAACGGCAACAGGGAGGAGCCGAGCAGGTGCTTTGAACTCCGGTGCAGGATTTATGCTTATTGTTGTAAGTTCTTCCAGCTGATGCAAAGCCGACGCAGCATCGGCTGCATTCTGGTTTACATGAGGCTGAAGCGCAGTGACGGCACTTTTTGATGCATGCTTGCTGCACAACAAAATTATAATTTTAACATTAGAAGGAATATCATTTCTGTTCTCAGGAGTCAAGTGTCACTAGCCCAAAACCATGGGACAAAAATGAGGTGACTGTGAAGACTTCTTCCCCACTGAAACAAAGATGAGCTAAACATAAACCCAAGATTATCCTTGAGAAACCAGCTCTACAAAAATCATATGGTGGTCACTGCAGAGCTATCATGTCATCATATGGCGGCCATTGATACAAAGATTTTGAAAACTATAGTATTATTCTTCTAGAATAACCGAAATAGTACTTGCTATAAATTCAAGCTTCCTTGTCAACTCATCTGCCTGCACCACTAGCGGGTTCCTCATGACCGGAGCATTCTACCAGCCCCAGGGAAAAAAATAAAAAATAAAGACATGAGAAATGTCAAACCAACAACACCTAACGTCATAGTAACAGCTTTGCATCAACAGTCCAAGTACTATTTGCATGCGTAAGACACTTGTGGTTGGGTTTAAATGATGGAAAGACATATGATGGTATGGGCATGTTAGAAGAGGTGAGACACTGAAGAAACTCGGACTAAGCCACTAAGTTGATATGAAACAGTAGGGGCATAAGTCACGACGCACTCAGATGGGCACCAAACCTCACCTAGGATATTGCGACAGCATTTCCCATACAGGGATGAAAGCACGTGATTGACGAAAACCATCCAACAAAAAGTATACAAGATCATAAAACGTAGGTACATAACTCCTATCAATCTTGCAGATACTTTTTATTGGCAATCAATGACAAAGAATACTAGGAAAGGAACCACCCTGAATCGAACTCTATGCAAAACCTACACATAATCAACGGCATCCAGAACAAAACGAGCATACCTTCTTGGGACGACCCACGGGCTGTCTCCCTGCCACCAAAAGAGCAGCAGCATGCTTTGGTGGCCGGCCATGTCGTTTAACTCCCACCTTTCCAACCAAAGGAGGCCGCCCACGCCTCTTAGGCCCTACCTTTCCAACCAAAGGAGGCCGCCCACGTCTCTTAGTTGCAGCCACCGGCTTCAAATAAGAAACCTCATTCGGATCCTTCCTCGGTCTACCCCCTACCCCTACGCACCAATGTCTCCACCACTGGCCCAACTAACTCCAACCCAACACCAGTGCTACCACCACCTCCTCCGCCATGATCCACCCTATACTTCGGAGGCCGTCCTCGCCCTCTCTTCACCACCGGAACCACATTCCCATTATTCACTCCAACCCCATTATCAATAGGCACAATACTCAAAGGCACACTCTCACTTCCATTCTCCACCTTCTCCTTCCTCGGCCTTCCCGGCCGCCTCTTCATCAACCCATCCCCAAACTCTGCATTCCCTACCACCCCCACAACCCCACAACCTTCGGAGGCCTGCCTCGCCTCCTCGGAACCACTCCCGCAACCTTTGGAGGCAGGTCCCACCTCCTCGGTATCACCCCCACAATTTTCCCGTAAGGTTTTCTACCACCAATCCCACCTCCTTTATTAATCTTATAAGATTTTTTCACCATGATTAACTCACCACTACTCTTCAACCTCTTGAGATGGTGAGTCAGCAACCCCAAGTGCGCCGGTGGGAGGTGGCGGTCGCCGTATGCTTGCGTCACGTACTTGGCGATTGCTTTCTTGCTCGAGCCATTCTTGGAATTGAGGATAGTGATTGATGTTATTATCATCTGAATCGGCAAAAACCCACATGCATATATACACAAAAGAACAAAAGGGTTGTGTTATATACACACATAATTGAAAACTTTGGGTTGTAGAAGCTGAAATTGATACTGAAATTGAGGGCAGTGATTGCCTTATCATCTAAATTAACGAAAAATCCACAAGCACACAAGCCTAAAAATTAAAAGGGTAACGTTACGTACGCGGAAAATTGAAAAATTTTGGGATGTAGATGATGACATTGAGATTGAATTGAGTGCCGTGATCCTGTTGTTACCAGTTACTCATGTGAATCAACAAAAACCCACATGCACACAAGCACAAAAACCAAAAGGGTAACATCGGTTACAAACAGAATCGAGAATTTTGGGATATAGAAGATGAAATTGAGATTAAAATTGAGTGACGTTGATTCCTGTAGTTACTAGCTATCATGTGAATCAACAGGAAAAACCCACAACATATTCACAAAACTCAAAAGGTTAACGCTGGACAAAAAAAATTGAGATTAAAAATTTTGCAATTTCATACATGAAATTGAGATTAAAAATTGAGGTCCGCAATTACTGTTAGTACTAGATATCATGTGAATAATAATTAAAAAGACCAACATGCAAAAAATCACAAAACTCAAAAGGATAATTTTAGACGCGCAACAAAATTGGAAAATTGGGAATGTCGAATATGGGATTGAGATTAAAAATCAAAAGGGTCCCATAAAAATTCAGATACACAAAAAATAAATAGGAAATTTTGGATGACGAAATGAAATTGAAATTGAAATTGAAAATTGAAACTCAAATTGAGTGGGTTCTTGGATGATTTGGGGGAATTGGTGGGCGATGAAGAGTAAAATTAACTCAGCATAAGGGGGATGAGAGGGAGTCGGGAGGTGAGTCGGGGTGGGATTGGCGGCGGGGAGAAGGTGGCGATCGGCGGCGATCGGCGGCGTCGGGTCCATAGATGAGAGGTGAGTCAGGGTGGATCAGAGAGATGGATTTGGACCGTTGAGGATTACTGGATGAAGCACGCCTGAATTTTGGGCCTGGCTACTACATCAGTGTAATTTATCTGGTATATTTATTTCACCTCACATATTTTATAATATATA